>JAODAL010042184.1:0-35100 GCA_025379985.1 Phyllomedusa bahiana | reverse complement strand
TCTAATTATTTAGGGTGTGTGTTTGGGTACTCCCTTTTTTGGGGGAAAAGAAATTAGGGGCTTGGAACTTTTAATCTGGGGTCGGCCCCAAGCCATTTTTTTCTCTGAAGGGTCCCAGACCCAAATTTTTTGGGAAAAGGGAGGGCCCTCCCAATTTCCCAAACCCGGGGGGACGGGAAAGCAGGGTTTTCAGCTGCGGGGCACCTTTGGGGAGGTTGGACCCCTACTGTTGTCTTTTGGGAAAATCGCCCGTGAACGACTGCTGGGGGCCATGAGTGGGGGGCGAGGGAAGCAGGGCATCTGGACCGGGGATGATTTAAAAAGAGAAACAGCCCCCCTTTGCAGAGGGGGTTTGGACCCGGGGGATGGTTTTGCAATGGTTTGCGTCCCAATGGGGCTGCTGCTGGTGTTTATTGCTGCGGCGGCGGGATGGCCCAACACATCTGAGCCACGTTTCCCCCAAGGCCCCCGGATGGTGCGCTGCATGTTTTGACGCGGGCCTTTTGGGGTGCCAATTTTAGCTCCCTGGCCCAACCTTACTTTCTGCTTAAGATTTTAATTATCCCCAATTTTTCGGCTCCCCCCCGGTTTTTTCTTAGCAAAGAACCCCCACACCGCCAGAGTTTTCGGATTTTCCACCCAAGCTCCCGCAATGAGTGATACTCCCGCCGCTGCCTGGGCTGAGCCCCTTTTGCCGCTATTTTCCCTTGGGGCCCATTTTTGAAAGGGGGTTTTTTTTTTTTTCCCCCGGGGCCCGGTTTGGGCTCACCCCCCTCACCTGCTGCTATCCTGCGGGACTCAGGGGCCCACCCCCCAACTCGGGTTTCCCCTTGCGCCCTGACGGGCAAGGGGACGCCCTTTTCGGGCGTTGTTGAAGCCCTTCCCTTTCCCGGTTCCCAAAGTGCGGTCGGTCCATCTTTTCATCTATTTTTTTTTTCATCGTCTCTGTGTCCTCTCCGGTTTTGGGATGCAGGGGCGACCCCTAAAAACCTTGACCCCCCATCCCCATTTCCCAAATCTAAATTTTTCCCCCGCCCAAACTTTTTTAAGAGCAGGGGATATTGGCCCCCCTTTTTTCTTCGCTGCCAAGTAGCTGCTGATGCCCCCCCTCTTTTTGGGTTCATCCGTTTGGGGGAAAAGGATGGGAAAAAGGGGGGGGTTCAGGCAGGTGGGGGGAACGCTGCCCCGGCTCCCCGGGCCATCCCAAACTAAGGGGTTGGGGTTAATTTTTTCCCCCCGATTTTTGGCGGGGGGTTGTCAGTTTTGCCCATCTGGGGGGGAAGGTGGTTAAACCTAGCCCAAAAAAATTTTAAATCCAGGGGGTTTTGGTGAACAAACAAAGGGCCCGTAGAGGCGGGCGGCAGTTTTTTGGCCTCACCGAGGGTAAACCCTTGCTGGAGGCCCCTTTTGCTTTGCTGCGCCCCTGGGCCTGCTCCACAAAGGGTTTGTCCCTTGGGCCACTCGGGGTTTGAGTGCCTGCCCCCTCTCTGTCTGACATAGTGTTTGTCTAAATGTACAGACACTTTTGATGAAGAATCTGTATATGATAAATAACCCCTGTATTTAGCCAATGAACCACTAAGAAGCTTGGTAACCTTGATATAATTGTGCTCCCCAAATGGGCAGGAAAAATTTATTGTATGTGCCGTTTTAAAAAATCGGTGTATTTTATGAATATAAAGCACAAACAGGCTTAATTAACCTTCGGATATGAATTATGCTACAGAATTTCTTTGTGGCGGTGAAAAACAAAGTTTCTTTTTTCTGGAAATACAGCAGCAGAACAATGCTTAATTAACCCCCGGATGTAAAATTGCGCAAAAGAAATTTAGCAGCAGGAAATATAGCTTTGTTGCGTGTTACAATTGCGTGTTTTCTACGCCCACACAACAAGAGAAAAAATTGTAATTAACCTTCGCTTGTTTAATTATTTCTATAGGAAAATGTATTTTTGGCGGTGAAAAAAGAACGGTTTTCTTGGAGTCACAAGTGCAGAATAACAACGCTTAATTAACCCCTGGATGTAAATTGCGCAAAAGAATTGAGCAGCCGGAAACTACTAGCTTTGTAGCGTGTTACAATTGCGTGTTTTCTACGCTACACAACAAGAGAAAAAATTGTAATTATCCTTCGCTTGTGAATTATGCTACAGGAAAATTGTATTTTTTGGGCGTAAAAAAAGACGGTTTCTTGGAGTCACAACAGAAAGCGAAAAAAGCTTAATTAACCCCTGGATGTAAATTGCGAAAGATTGAGCAGCCACAAACTACTAGCTTTGTAGCGTGTTACAATTGCGTGTTTCTTACGCAAACACAACAAGAGAAAAAATTGTAATTAACCTTCGTTTGTGAATTTTTGCTACAGGAAAATTGTATTTTTGGCGGTGAAAAAGACGGTTTCTTGGAGTCACAACAGCAGCAGAACAACCCCTTTAATTAACCCTGGATGTAAATTGCGCCAAAAGAATTGAGCAGCCAGAAAACTACTAGCTTTGTAGCGTGTTACAATTGGGGTGTTTCTACGCTACACAACAAGAGAAAAAAAATTGTAATTAACCTTCGTTTGTGAATTATGCTATAGGAAAAATTGTATTTTTTTGGCGGTTGAAAAAGACAGTTTTCTTGGAGTCACAACAGAGCAGAACAACGCTTAATTAACCCTTGGATGGTAATTGCGCAAAAGAATTGAGAAAGCCAGAAAACTACTAGCTTTGTAGCGTGTTTACAATTGCGTGTTTTCTACGCTACAAACAAAAGAGAAAAAATTGTAATTAACCTTCGTTTGTAAAATTATCTACAGGAAAATTTTTATTTTTTGGCGGTGAAAAAGATGGTTTCTTGGAGTCACAAACAGCAGCAGAACAACGCTTAATTAACCCCGGGTTTTAAATTGCGCAAAAGAATTGAGCAGCCAAAAAGAAGTGGTATTTATTATAAAAAGCTGTTTCTTTAAATGATACAACAGGAACGGGTTAGATCCCCCTTTGGGATATTCAATTTTGCTGGACAATGCAAAACATGATATGACTGGATTCAGATCCAAACCAAAAAATTTCGAAATAGAACAAAAGAGAAGCAGCTCTGAGAAAAGCTGAGACACCCCAAAAAATCGCTGTTAAAAATCAGTTCTTCATAACAATAAACCGCGGCAGCACCTTCCCTGATCAGTACAGTGAGAGGGGTATGACCCCCGCGTCGCCCGGACTTTAATATAGGGGGGTGACTCACAGAATCCCGCGGTCCTATTGGCTTCTCTTGAAAATGTCATGCGCTTTCCCCCTTCTTCCTCCAGGTCTTTCCCCCATGTAGGCCATGTGCTCGCACCCATTTTAAAATGAAAAGCACATTGTTCACCGAAGAAACCCCAAACTTCGACTTCGTTCAGAACCGAAGTTTTCCCTGAAATTCTAAACGAATTCCACTTCGTTAGAATCGATTCGCCCATCTCTAATTCAGACCGAAACAAATTTTGTTGTAAAATTCGGCGAAGTCGGCGAATCGAATTTTTGAGAAACTCGCCCATCTTTTTTTTAATACGCAGCACAGGGTTTGATAAAGTGAAAATGTGTTTTTTTTTTTTTTTTTTTTTACTTAAAGGGGTTGCCCAAACCATTCATTCATCTTCCCTCAGCCTTTTTCTTGGTTTATTTGAATTCAGTGGGTATTTATTGGCTTCCATGGGTCAGAGAAACAGGTTTGTAGCTATAGCAACCATGCTGCAGCCTATCAGGATAGATCAAACAGGTCGTAGTATGGACCTGAGGAGTGATGCACCCTAACAAGAGGTTATCTGGGAATGGGTTGGACATGTTAATGAACACATTTTGCAAAGTGACTTGTTTTGCAAAATCTTTAAAAAAAAGCAATCCCTTTTGTGAGAAAACCCTTTAACACATATAGGAACTGACAAATTGTATTGTGGATCCATCTGTAAACAGCAACATTGCCAAAGCCACTAGGATTTGTTGTTTCAAAATTTAGTTTCTCATTGAAGTCCTGGAAACTTTTCCCCACAAATCTTAGTCTTTATAACAGAAATTGACTGCGTATACTCATGATGGAATTCCCCAGTTTGATGATGAGAGTTGTTAAAATCTTGCTTTCTACTCTGTTCAGATGGGTTTTTTTTCCATGCAGAAGTTAACACACAGAAAATTTTAAAAACCCTTTTCCATCCCCGTAATCTGATGAATTGCAAGGTCAGGATTATATGGAGCACTATGGTGCAGTTTTTTTGTTTTATAATAAAGCATGAAGACAGGGAAAATACAAAGGAAATAATTAAATTCTGCATCTATTTTAAATGTTATTTTATTATTGGTGAAAAAGGCGCCAGGCAGTATCAAAATTGCACATGTTGACCTACTGGTCTCTTAAATAGACTATAAACCTTAAAGGGGTTGTCTCACAATGCTGTTTTACAGAGCCACAAGCAGCTTCAGGCTCACACTTCTTCACACTTCCTGGTCAAGCTGTGGGTGGTTCTATAGCAGTGATTAGCATATAAGCCCTGCTATTCTCAGCTCTTTTTATTGCAGTGACATGACTGCAGGAAATGTAATATAGTACAAAAGACTACATAGTTCAAAGGGGTAAAAGTCAATGCTTATCAATCCTTTGTTTGTTAGAGTAAACATACTCTGTTCTCAAGCTGCTGTCCATCCTGGTAACATCACTCCCTGTTTTTGGATAAGACAAAGAGCAGAGAGAAGAGTCAAGAGCAGGACCTTAAAACAAGAGAAACCTGTGTGCAGTCAGAGCAAATAAAATCTCTCTGACTTCCTGACCAGGGAAAAATTAAAAGAACAATGTATTAGGAAGAAGTCTTCATTTACCGTTCCATACATGTTGAAAGATAATCTTTGTAATAAGACAAGCCCTTTTAGGCTTTGTCTACACAGGATAATTTAGAGCAGTTTTCCAAGCTTTTATTCAGAGATGATCAGAGGTGTAAACGCTTGTGTAGAGTTAATCTTACCCATAAACCATAAAAAAGACATCAACCACTTGATTCTTCAGAAATGGATATTTATTGGCTACAGCAGTTTTCCAAACATCTCCAACATGTAATAGAAGAATATCAACGTATCTCAATTTACAACAGTTTAAAATCTGTGATGTCATTTCCCATGAAACAGGATCCAGAAACTAGGAGAAGATGACTATTTATAGCTCTCATTTTAAAGGGTACCTCAACACGTAATTGTCCTCTTCAGCCTCTATCCATGTTGTAAGCTCTGAGGGAAATCAACACTGTGCCTCAACTCAGCCACTTATATTTCCATTTGCAATCTACCAAGTTTACAGAAACACAGCTTGTTGACAACACTACCCACCATAATTCTCCATGTACAGTACCTCCTTCCAAACAAATTACAAAAATAGTACATGGACAGTGTACAAATCCTGGGGCTTATCCATTGGCTCCTCTGTTTTGCTTTCTTTTTCCAATTCCATAGAAATACTCCTTCTTATTTTTACCTCAGAAATTTAAACTATACTCCCTACATATCCTTCACTACTGACCCTGGAAAACATTTGACTTTTGGTTGAAATTTCAGGATGAAATAAAATTTTTTTTTTTTTTTTTTTTTCAAACAAGTAAGACCATCTCTTAACTTTAGAATTTCACATGTTCAAACTGTTCACAACAGGTGATGGATCTGAATCACTGAATAAATTAAAGGGATCAATTTGATTTGGGATTCAAAAGAGTTCTTCTCATCACATGGTTCACATTTTTGACATTATAAGACCAAGACAACACCTTACAATTGATCAACACTACCGCGCCTTTGCAGCTGTCAAGCAAGATATTCTCAGATGGAAGTGGCCACTAAGCATAGAGTGTCACAGAGTGTCATTAGTTGTTTGCAACAGAGATACAGAGAGCTGGATGAGACAAGCAAAGAAGTGGACGTGAGTTGGCTACATCACACACTGATGACCGCTTCATTGTAAAAAAATGTTCTGTGAAACTGGATGATGAATACTACACAACTCCAGGCTCACGCAAAGGAAATGGGAGGCAGACAAGTGACACGTCAGACCATTCAAAAACATTTAAATCAGCTGGTCTGTGTGCCAGAGGACCGTAAAGGGTACCTGACTGGTGTCTGTCCTGGCTGATACACGTCTCCAGCATCGTTAGTGGCCATCATTTCTGCTCAGAGTGAATCGACTTTTATAACTAAACATCACTGGGAACCACTAGTCCCTCGTCTTACATGCAGACCACGCTGATGTAAATTTTTATGAATGGTCTAACATGACATTTGGTTGTCTCTCACCTCCCATTAAAGTGCTTGGAATCGTGTGACATTAATCAACTGGTTCCACAGGGCATTGTTTACAATGAAGCGGTCATCAGTGTGTGATGCAGCCAAAGGACGTCCACTTCTTTGTCATTCTGTAACTCTTGCAGTCTCTCCATATTACTTTTGCAACCTGCTGATGATACTCTGTGACACTCTAAGCTCAGTGGCCACTTGGGTCTGAGAGCATCCTGCTCGAAATGTGGCAAGGTACTGTTGATCAATTGTAAGGTTCTGTCTTGGTCATATGATTTCAAAACGTGAACAGTATGATGAGGAGGACTGTTTAAATCCATTTTGCCGTTTATCTTGTTAGATTATCAAGTTGTGCAAAAAGTACTGAAACATTGAACAGTTGGACATGTGCATTTTAAAGTTAAGAGATGGTCTCATTTGGTTCATTAAAAACATTTCAAGAAATTGTATGTACATCCTGAAAATTCAAACCAAAAGTCAAATATCCCTTCCTTTTTGTGACAGTAAACATACTGTTATTTTTCAGCACCTCCTCTCTTCTAACACTACTTTATGGTATGTTCATATGTCAATTTTTTTTTTAAATCAGAAAAATCCAACATTTAATCCTTGGCAGAAATCTGAGGCGATAGCTCAGATTTCTGCTGAGGATTTTATCTTTGCATAGGCAGTTTCCACCTCTGATTTGGATCTAGGCTCTCCCCATATCAATGGGGTTAATCCACGTCGTCTCTGCTACAGTAGACTCCAATGAGTACCCACTTGAAAAAATAGACATATTCATCTAATTTTTCCAAGCCACAGATATGAACTATTGTGTGAACTACTTTGTGGGACTGCCCATTCAAATGAATAAGAATCAGTTTGCACAAGGATTTTAATGTAGGATTTGATGTGGAATCCACGTAGAATTCCACATTAAAACCATCATGTGAACATACCCTTATGCTATAAGTGAAAACTTCAATAGAGACAAAGAATGCAACTGTAGTCACTGATTACTGACTATATGTGAATTCCCCTCCTCATCCATACTTTTCTTTAGTGCAGTTGAATAGAACAATTGCACATTGATGTCTATATATATATATATATATATATATATATATATATATATATATAAACTAAGTAAAGAAATAGTCCCTTAGATGTGGGAAAATGTTATTAATCCTAGCTACTCCCTCAGCTAGTAAAAAGAATTATCACATGTACAGTACCCTCCGGTATTTTTAAAGGGGCCTGCAGGAGCAGTACAACAGGAAAAATAGCATACCCCCACCCCCCCACTAAAAATCACCAGATCAATGGTTCTGAACCCCTGGAAGATTTATCAGGTGATTAATGGTAGTTTTTATTTTTTATAACATTTATTGAACATAATGATTTTTTTTTTTTAACTCCTAAGTAATATATTTAAGTAGAACATATCTCCTGCCTAAGGCTCTGCTATAAATGCTGTTAACCTACAAACTTCTTCACTACTGCATCCCTCCACTTCTTCACCTGTTTTGGTTAGTTTCAACCTTGAAACTGACTCAATGATATTTGTATTAACTAAATCTGTTTTATTAATTTGGTCCAACGGGGCCATCTGCACCATCCTTTCTCTACATTCTCATCTAATGCTCTAAATTTGAGATCTTTTTGAACCCTTTATTTAAGTCTCACTACTGATCCCTGAATTCTGCATTAATTACTTTTAAACTTCCTGTAGATTTAGGCTACAGTGTAATAAAAAATTGGCCTTTCCTTTAATTTTACCAATTAAATGCTTTTGTACACGGATAACATATTAATTTCCTTCACTTCTCATTTTTTCGATCCATTATCAATTCTGTTCATACAATAAACACTTGCCCTTGCTTTGAAACTTTTAGAGACTTTGTCAAGATCCCCAACTATTAAAGGGGTTGTCTCGTGACAGCAATTGACAATGTTTTCTGCTGGTTGCCAAATAGAGCTTGTGAAATGGAGGGGCGTGTTTCTGCTCCCAGCAGAGAGTATCTTCTCTCTGTGCAGACATGCATGTGATGATTCATTCTGTGTGAGCTGGGGGAAGGGAGAGGTTCTCAACTGTCATTACAATCGTTGGAAGTGAAAAGCTAAGTGTAACTCAATAGTTTATATCTAAACTTCTCGCTCTCTATATACTTTGTACCTAGAATGGGCATTTGACATTCAGGACTCTGGGAAATATGGGAGATTTTTTTTCTCTATCTCTCTCACTCACACAGTGATATATCCTGCAGATTATTACACCTCTGATCTCTACAGATCTGCAGAACAAAACTATATGCTTTATCTGTTTGTGTTTACATGGGACTGCACATCTGTCTCACACGTGGTTTACGTGGGACCTCGCATCTGTCTCACAAAAGTTTTTATGTGGTACTTCACAAGAGATTTACGTGTGTCTGCCCCTCTTACATAGGACTTCTGTGTTTTCCATTTTACATGGGCCTGTCAATGTAAGACTTAATCTCTTACATGGGACTGTTGTTTTCCATTTTACGTTGGACTGCCAATGTAAAACTGCCGTCTTTTCCATTTTAGGTGTGTCTGCTGATGTAAGACTGCACCTCTTACACGGGACTGTTGTGTTTTCTGTTTTACGTGGGACTGCACATGAGATTTACTTGGGTACATCTCTCTCCAGCCCCATTTCCTGCGTGTTCCCTACCACGACCTGTTCACTGCATCTTCTTTGCCTGCACGTTCTTGTCTACAAACTGGACAGGACAGAACGCTTAGCTGACAGCCAGTAATTCTTTAGCTGGTCGTTACCCGACCTGGGCTAAAACACTGTTGCTAAGCACAAATAAAGCAACCCATTCTCTTAAACCATACCACTTTGCAAATGGTAACCAAGGATGTACATGCTCAGATTTTTGGTCCCCTCATTTTGAACTATAATCTTCGTAGTGAGACAGCCCCTTTAATGACAAATTTATAGACAGCCTCTATGTATATCTTAAACGGTCTATCATTTAGAAAATTCTGACCAACTGAGATGTCTAATATACTATTAGTGCCATTTAATAGCGTTGTATAATATAAGAAGAACATGGCTGCTTTCTTCCAGAATCAACAATACTCATGTCAATGGAATGTGCCTTGTATTGCACTCATTCTTATTCAAGTGTGTTGGGCTAAGCCAAAGAACTAAGCTAAGCCCACTGAAGAAAACAGCTGTGTTTTTTTAATTTCACACAACTTCTTCAGTGTTTCCAGACAGGTGAGGACTAAGGAATATTGAGACTAAGGGCCACATGTATGAAAACTGTCTAAGTCTAAAACTCATTGTTCCCGAGCACTACAGAAAGTGAAAGGCCGCTCTGATTGGTTGCTACAGGTAACAAAGTGAGTTTTAGATTCCTGCTGGCTTTTTTTCTGAAAATTCACAGTAATACAAAATTATACCCCAAAAAACACTACACCTGATCCAAAATTTCACAGTCTTAGTATTGAGTGGCTTAAAATGTAACCTCTAATAATTTAGTTGAAAAACATTCAAACCATAATCACTACTGGTTTTCCCAACAGACTACAATAAACAAATCTCATATTCCAAAACACACTAGAGACTTACAGTTTAGTAGATGCATTCATGATGTATCTCACTCCCATCAAGACGGGGTAATCCATCTTTTTAGGTATATGAAAAAGCTATGGGAAGCCATAAAAAGGATACAGTCTCTCCCTGTTATCAGCTGAATATATCCCTATTCAGCAATACACAGAGTAACCGTCCTGAAAAGAATGGCCCCCACGGCCCTTATTGCCCCTAGAAAACCATATACTCATCCTGTGTCCCCTGACAGTTCAGTCTCAAACCAGTGTGAATAAAGATAACTAACTCCAGCTCCCGATGTGTTTCCCCCTCTGTCATCAAGGAGGGTTCCTCAGGGGAGATTGAAAAAAACATCCTTGGGTTCTAGGATATATCTCACAGGAATAATACAAATAAGTCTGCCAAATAAAACATATGCCTCAATGGGCATCCATGGATACTGTTGTCCATCAAGTATCTCACACCAATGATTCTTTTGAAATGTAGGCAAATAAATGATCCCACCAATTCAGTCAGGCAGGACCAATAATATTTACCTTTCAATGTCCACTGCAATTCAAAGGCGCCAAATTGATAAAACCACACATCTCTCCACACCCAAAAGTTGTCACATCTACAGAAAGCACCTAATGAGTCTTCACTGTGTTCCGGTTACCACTCATAGAACACAGGAATCAAAACAATTCAATGGTGCCATATTGCTAAAACCACGCGTCTTTCCTGACATTGAAGTCGTCACAACTGCCAGAAGCATCTAATGAGTCTGTGTCACGTTCCAGTAGTCAGAACACTCATAGAGCACAGGGATCGAACAGAGCCTGTCCAGCTTCAGCCCAGCTATGAAAGACACTACTTAAGCACTACGGCCGACATGTATGAATGGGGCTGCGCCAAATTTTGGACTGAAAAGACGCCAGACTTCTGGTACAGCTCCGTTCATACATGTCGGCCATAGTGCTCAAGTAGTGTTTTTCATAGCTGCGCTGAAGCTGCCCTGGCTCTGTTCGATCTCTCTCTATGAGTGGTAACTATCGCATACACAACTATAATATTCGATCTCCAGTTTATAAATTTGCTGACAACACCGTAAAACTCAATATAGATCAGTAATGAGACATCAATGTCAGATAAACCAACCAATAATTACATATAAAAATTAGGCTGGTTAAAATTGGTAAGGAAAAAATAATAATAGTAACCCCACAAATATCAGGAGTTAGGAAAATGTAATTCCAGATAGCTCAACAAGGGAAATCTAAGCACTATCCCCAAATCAAATTTTCGTAGTTGAATATTGCTCATAAGTAGTGATGAGCGATTACGTTGACTATCGTCATCGGGTCGATAGTCGATATCGTCAATTATCAAGACGATTTCCGATAGTCGATAATAGATTATCGCCAATGACCATTAAAGTCTATGGGAGAGGAACAACACCTTCATTCTTACACCCAAACAGGGCTGAAGAAGCTGGAGTTAACATCCACAACAGTAAACTGGATACGTGCTTCATCTTAGGCAACACAATTAGGTTATAAAAGTCACAGAAAAAAACTCACAGACCATTCACTATCCCTTTCTTGTACCACAGCATGACCCTTAAACCTGCATGACCCACAAATTAAAAAAATGCCAGGAGACAGTATTATTTGAAAAATTTTACTTGAACTGGACATTGACTTGCTGCCCGGGGACCGCGCATGACCCTTAAATCTACGGCCCCCCATTTTTAAAAATTCCCGGAAAAAAGGGTCTTTCAACCCCTTTTATTTTGATTGGAAATTAACTATATCTGTCCTGCCCCGCGTTGCCCTTTAAAACCCTGTCTGACCCACAGTTTAAAAAAGGGCCCGGGAAAAGGGTCTTTAACCACCTTTTATTTTTAAAAAGGGAAAATTGACTTACCTGTGCTGGCCACAGCTGACCCCCAACCTGCATGCCCCCAGTTTTAAAAAAGTCCCAAAAAAAGGGGGGGTCTTTCAACCCCATTTTTTTAAAATGGACTTGACTATACCTGTTGGCCCAGCTGAGGCCCAACGATGACCCGGTTTTAAAGTTTCCGAAAAAATCTTTTCCCACCTTTTATTTTGAAAAAATTTAAAAATTAGGGAGGGACGCGACGGCAAGACGGATGTTGGCTTGGAGAGATACCTCCAGCCCTCCGAGGGAACCCGTGGGTTTCAGCAGCCAAGGGCTCTGAATCCTGGCACCTTCCCCAGGCCCGTCCGAGCCCGCTCAGCAAAAGATGTCTAAACCCCAGAGCAAGAGGGAAGAAGCACCCCCCCCCACCCGGGCCCGGGCCCAAACCGCGCCCTGACCCCTCCAAGGGGGATCTGATTTACCCATGCTCCTTTCTGCAAGACAAGGGGAGGCCCCCAGCTTTACACTGCCCCCACCCGAAGGATTGATGGAAGGTGGTGTGCCCAATTCTGAGCAGGTAACCCCGCCCCCCGTGTGCACCCCACCGTAGATTTTGCACTTGACCAAGGAACCTACACCTCGTGTACCAGACCCAGCAAATCCCCGGGGGCAAAGAAGCCAAGAGAGGACGTGATGGGGGCACATGGGCTTTTTGTGGGCCTGGAAGTGGTGCTTTAAAACCCTTTTGGTTTCTAGTTTGCCTTTTCTTTTATTAAAAATTTTTAAAAAGATTTTTTCCCGTATATATTGTTATTTATCGGAACCTGCCCGGGCGGTGCTACTTGTATTATTATATCGGTTTGTTGAAGTAAAGTTATCATGTTAAAAAAAAAAAAAAGGTATGGAAGGGTTTTTTACAGTTCGGCAAATTACAGTATTTTTAAATCCCTTAATTTCCCACAGCCAACTAGGATTTAAAACTGAAAGTTTCTAGCGAAAAACCTGTGAAATGCGGTCTGGTGGAGAACGTAAAACAAAAAACAAGAGGTTTTCCTTCAGTCCCGGGATTTACAACTGCCCAGTAGGACTGGAAATTTATAGTTTTCAACCAAACTATCATACAAGTGGCTATCTGCGCCAAACTGGATTCAACGGCGCAAAAAAACAATTCAAAAAATTACAAAGGGGGAGAAATGTTTTTTTTTCAGCAAGACAAAGAGAACAGTTGTAGAAAATGTTTTATCAAAATTGTCGTACAAAGTGGCTATTTGAAAAAAAACTAGGGCGCACACGTGCAATTACAGTATTTAAAGTTATACGGATAACAAACAGTGGTTTTTGCACCAATTTAAATACACCAACAGTAACTTTCAAAATTTCTGTATTCAATTTAAGTACAAGGTGGCTCTTTGAACAAAATGGGGCCCCCACCAAAGTAGAAAAAACACATATTTTTAAATGTTTAGATAGTAAAAGGGGGGGTTTTTCACCTATGAAAATACCTGCGATTGACTAAGAAAAGTTCTGTATCCTATTGTAAGTAAAGTGGGTCTTTGAACAAAACTGTGCTGCCGCCAAGTGAAAAAACACTAATAAAATTGTTTATGAAATAAAGGTGGTTTTTGCACCTATGAAATCAACAGAATTACTAGAAAATTCTGTATGGTAATTAAGTACAAGATGGGTCTTTAAACAAAAACTGGGCTGCGCCAAAGTGAAAAACACGTAATTAAATTTGTACGGAAATAAAGGTGGTTTTTGCACCTATGAAATACACGCAAAACTAGAAAAATTCTGTTTTAATTTAAGTACAAGGGGGGTCTTTGAACAAAACTGAGCTGCGCCAAAGTGAAAAAAACACGTAATTAAATTGTGAAACGGATAATACAAGGTGGTTTTTGCCCCTATGAAATACAACGCAATTACTAGCAAATTTCTTATGGTAATATAAGTACAAGATGGGTCTTTCAACAAAACTGGGCTCCCCAAAAGGGAAAAAAACACGTAATTAAATTGTGTACTGATAATAATAGGTGGTTTTTGCACCTACGAAATACAACAGCAATTATAGCAAATTTCTGTATGGTAATTAAGTACAAGATGGGTCTTTCAACAAAACGGGGGCTGCCCCAAAAGTGAAAAAACACGTAATTAAATTGTGTACGGATATAAAAGGTGTTTTTTGCACCTACGAAATACACCTGCGGAGACTAGAAAAGTTCTGTATCCTATTGTATGTACAAAGTGGGTCATTGAACAAAAATGTCCTGCACCAAAGTGAAAAACAGTAATTAAATTGTGTCCCTGATAATAATAGGTGTTTTTTAAAACTATGAATAAACAGCAATTACTAGCAAATTTCTGTATGGTAATATAAGTACAAGATGGGTCTTTCAAAAAAAACTGGGTGCGGCAAAGTGAAAAACAGGGTAACTTAAATTGTGCACAGATAATAATAGGTGGTTTTTGCACCTATGAAAAAAAACCTGCGGTGACTAGAAAAGTTCTGTATCCTATTGTAAGTACAAAGTGGGTCTTTGAACAAAACTGGGCTGCACAAAAGTGAAAAAAAAAAAAATTAAATTGTGTACGGATAATAAAAGGTGGATTTTGCACCTATCAAATACACCTGCAGTTACTAGAAAGTTCTGTATCCAATATAAGTGCAGGCTGCCACAAAATACAAGGTACTATTTCACCAAAAAAGGGCCCAAAAAACTGGTAATAAAAATCCATTTCAATGCAGGGTCAAAGCAGTCTGGACTGCACAATATACACTCTCCTTTCAAAAGCCTGCTTGTCTGTCTGTGTTTGAATCTCTTTTCTGGATTAAAATATCAAAAAGGATGGAGGTCTAAGAACTGATACCTTCTGTAAAAGTACTGCTACCAACCATTTTCTCAAATGGGATAGTTATCATCTGACCCCTTTGGGGGAAAAATACCCAAAGGACAATACTTAAGGATTAGATGAAATTGCTCTCATATTGAGGATTTTCATAGGCAGGCAGGAGAACTGCGTAATCAATTTATTGAGAGCGATTACTCAGACTCAGTACTAAGGCCTGCATATCAACATGCACATGGAAGTAATTGGTCGGGTATGTTAAATACAGGTGGGAAGAAGGGAGATGATGCAACCACAGTGTTTAGAATCATATACACATATGATTATCGTTCTTGTGAGGTCAGATGTATCCTGGCGAAATATTGGGATATCCTTAGAAGTGATGATGACCTACAAGCGATTTTACCATCAAAACCTCTAGTAACTTTCAGAAAAGGAAGATCACTTTGGGATAGACTAATCAGAAGTCATTATACTGCGTTCGAAAACCAACTGGTATGTTCAGGTGCAGTGGTTGTGTAGCATGCCCTTACATATGCCAAAACAAAATGTTCTCCAGTAGTTTCAATGGGAAACAATTTGCTATATGGGATTTTTTCAACTGGCTGTCGGAAGGAGTAGTTTATCTCGGTACCTGCGGGTGTGGCCTACAACTAAGGCGCAGGATAGGTGAACATTTGGGTGTGTCATCCGAAATCAAAGGGACTCCCCTTGGCTAGGCATATGTGAAGTCGTCATGATGGGAATTTTGCGAATGTGAAATTTGTGATTGTTGAACAGATCAGTGGGACAAACAGGAGGGATGACACTGATAGTAATTTACTAGGAAAAGAAACTAAATTGATATATCGGCTAGGCACACTACAGCTGAAGGGTTTAAGTGAGTCCGTGTATTTTGACTGCTTCTTATGAGCAATATTTGACTACGAACATTTGATTTGGGAATGGTGCTTAGATTTCCCTTGTTGAGCTCTCTGAAATTAAATTTTCCTAACTCTTGATATTTGTGGGGATACTATTATTATTCTTTCTGCCCCTATTTGAACCAGCCTAATTTTTAGAAGTACTTATTGGTAGGGTTATCAGTAGATGTTGGGATGAAGTTCTCAAAAATTCGATTCGGTCCGAATTATTTCGGGACAAATCGTGTTAAAAAACAGGCTAATTTCCAGGCTGCACAGAGCCTGCAGGGTGCTGTAGAACGTTGTGCCATGCTTAAATATGCAGATGGAGATTGGTTTGGTCTTCAATACAATGTTGTGTTTTAGTATGACAGCAATATGAATGCCGCCGCTCTTAGAATCGTTACCTATTAAAATTCCCTGGGCAATTAAGAGGGCAAAACTGACCAAAAAACTGAAGCGTGGGAATGTAGCCTGATAAATTCAATGGCAGCGAATGCTGGAAAAAAAAACAAGTGAGGGCTCAGGTCGGCAACATCAGATGACAGAGTGTGGAGGTGACGCAGCAGCCACAGCAGCATGATGTCAGAGGTGGCACAATGACCCCCCCCCCCCCCCCCCCCCCCCCCCCCCCCCCCCCCCCCCCCCCCCATTCTGGTGGTGGCTGGCAAAAACAGGAGTAGGCCACAGAGTGGCACAATGACACATTATGTAGGTTACGGCAGCAGCAACAGCCAGCGATGAGGTCAGGACAGAAAAAAAAAAAAAAAAATAACAACAAAAAAAAAAAACTGCGCAATGACATCTGGAGGTGGCAACAAAAAACAGAAGTAGGCCACAGAGTGGACACATGGACACAGTGTGGAGGTCACGGCAGCAGCAACAGCAGCAAATGAGGTCAGACAGAGGGCACCATGACAGAGTGTTGGAGGTCACGGGCAGCAGCACACAGCAGCTGCGTGAGGTCAGGCAGTGGCACAATGACTTCTGGACGGTGGCAAAACGTAGGAAGGCACAGAGTGGAACAATGACAGAGAATGGAGGACATGGCAGCAGCAGCATGAGGTCAGACAGTGGCCCAATGACACAGTGTAGAGGGCACAACAGCAGCCACAGCAGCAGCATGAGGTCAGGATCAGTGGCACAATTGACATCAGGAGGGGGACGGGGGGGATTGCCAAAAACAGTATTAGGCAAAAGAGGCACAATGCAGAGAGTGGAGGTCACTGCAGCAGAAGGCATTTGGTCAGAGAGTGGCACAATGACAGAGTCGTGGAGGTCACGGCAGCAGCCACGCAGCAGCATGAGGTCAGACAGTGGCACTATGACAGAGTGTGATAGGCCACAGGCATACAGCATCAGTAGCAGCATGAGGTCAGAAAGTGGCACAATGACAGAGTGTGTAGTCATGGCAGAGACACAGCAGCTGCATGAGTCAGTCAGTGGACACAATGACATTCTGGAACGGTGGCAAAAACAATAGTGGGCCACAGAGTGGGACTCAATGACGAAGGAGTGGAGGTCAACGGCAGCTGCTCAGCATGAGGGTACAGACGAGTGAAAACATGAACTTATGGAGGTGGTTTTAATTACAGGAGATAGGACACAAGTGTGGCATCATTGACAGTGAGTGCCGAGGTCACAGGAAGCGAGCAGCTTGAGGTCAGAGTAGTGGCAATTGAAATTCTGAGGTAGGCAAAAATAAAACAGGAGTAGGCCACAGAGTGGCCATTGGACTCGGTGTTGAGGTCACGGCAGCTAGACACAGCAGCAGAATGAGGACAGCAGTGGCTCTATGACAAATTCTGGATAGGTGGCAAAACAGTAGTAGGCCACAGAGTTGGCAAAATGACAGAGAGTGGAGAGGTGACGGCTGCAAAAAAGCACTGAGTGTCAGAGAGTGGCACAAATGTACAGTGTGGATGTCCATGGCTCCACCAGCTATACAGCAGACAGCAGCATAAGGTCATAGAGTGGCAAAATGACCAGATTGTGGAGGTGGGTGGCAATAGACCAGTCCTCTGGTAAAGATGGTGGTAGGACATGGAGATAAACTCGTCAGAGATGATGGCGACTTACAGGCGGGGTTGGCGGCATCAGAATAGATGGCTGAGGCAGATAGTTTGATCCAAGACTCATTTCTCAAAGTTCGGTGAGAGCGTACGTGGTCTGATAAATCTGACGCCTAAGGCATTGGTGTGTGGAATCCTGGCGATCCCGCATGATTCATCTGAAAGGTCAGTCGTTCCACATTTCCCGTGGACAAGCGGGTTTCTTTGGGGTAACGATGGCCCGCAGCACTGAACACTCCGCTCTGATGCCACATACTGGGGCGACGAGCTGGGCAGCTTCTTCCACTGCAAAAACTCGGGGAAAGTTGCGGGCAACACATCCAGTTTGGATGACACAGTAGTCAGCGGATCTTCTAAATGGGGTGGGCAGGTGCTGTCCAAGTAGGCACCATTGTTGGTTCAGGGTCTCTTCCAGGTACTGCTGCTGCTGCTGGCGACTGCCCTCCTTCCTTAGGCGGGGGTGAAGGAAGCTGCTCATCAGTGACTCCAGACTTAGGTTGCTGCTGATGGAGCTGGTTCTGCTACCTACCACCCCCTTCCCCCCCTCCTTATCCCAGCAGACGCGGCACTGTAGAGTAGGTAGTCAGTGAGCGCTGAAGAACCCCCCGGTCAGATCTGTCTGAGGGGGATCGATGGCAGCTCATAGGCTGCGGCCAAATGGACTATGGAGGATTTCCCCTGTAGTATTTTGAGTTTGTCCTCCCTTGCTCAGCAGCCTGGGAAAAAGGCTCCATTTTGGATACGGTCTAGCGAGGGTTCCTATAGGGTGGGAGCTGAAGTCATCCCTCTCCGGATGGTGACTATTCGGCTGTAACTATGACAGGCAAATCAGCATGCTGCGGGCCATCATGCACAAAGTGGACTCCGAGTGGCTACTTGGCTCCATCTCCAACTGTATATGCCACGGTGCTTGCGGGTCCACCTGCCTCGTCTATCCTCTCTCCATCTACTCACTTCAGCTGCTCTGCTCATCCTCTCTTGTCACCTGGGGTAGAAAAATTCACTAATTTCACCAGACAATGACTGCTCACCAATGTACCTCTCCTCCTCAAGTTCAGTCCAAACCGGACTCATGTGACCGTGAGATGTAGTCGCCACAGTCTCCAGTCCCCTGCCCAGACAGATTTTCTCGCATCTGTTCCAGGGAACATAGAGCAGTGGAATGAACGTTATTCATCCTGTAGTCCTGGAGTATGACAAATAACTGTTCGCCTCCTCAAATGGCCTCAACAAACAGCGGTGTCACGCATGTGCTGCCAATGGCTAACATCAAACGTTACAAAGGGAGTTACTCCCTGTCTCACGCCATCGATATTCTAAAATATGTTTATGGTCCTTCTTTGTTCATACAGTCGGTCATACAATGTGAAGGCTGAATTTCAACGGTTGGTAAACATCGCATATAGAGGTGTGTTAGGGGAGACGTTCTTCTTGCAGCTGCAAATCAAATGGAGGGTGTTACTGGCTTTGTAGTATAGGATGAAGTGCATGCTCTGTTTTCATGGCCATTTTCAGAATCTTCTGAAGGATCGGTGGAAAAGAACTATCAGGTACCTTTTACAACCTGTTTGATAACGGCCGCGCCATGCAGGGCGCAAGGCCCCATTCCCTCCTTGGAGCACGCTCGGAACAACAATGTTTACTCCTATTGTCCGTCACAATGGTTCGATTGCATTTGGACACGGAGAGAAAGCCACACTTCCGATTTTTTTTTTTCTTTTTAGTTTGCTGTTTTTTTTGCATGGTCGCGGAGCTGCTTACTCTCCTGTGTCGACTTCGTTTCGCTGAGGCAAGACAGGTGTAGTACTGCGTGTACAAAACTGTGCCTACACTGTGGTTTATGTGAGCAGCACTTGTGGGGAGGGCTGGAGATGATGGTGGGTAGTGGGGTGGAGGTGACTGACATTGCGCAGGAGCCACAGTGTTGACAAAGTGGAGGAGAAAGAGGAATATCTGTCCATGTTGTTGGTTGCCTAGGCAAGGAAAGCACAGTCACACAGTGGGGACGTTAAAGGAATGTTTGGCAAATCCATGTCCGTTGTTCATGCTCCAGTCTGTCCGCGCTGCAGTGCAACTTGGAACTAACAGATAGCATCTAGAATGGCAAAACCTTCTTTTTCTACATTTTTTATGTATGTGCTGGGTTAACTGACTTTGTTGAGGAAAAGGAATAATGGCTTGGAAACTCTCTATCTCGGGCTAATGGCACAAGCCTTTAGTTCTCTGGGGGAATACGGTGCAGAGTCCACCATTTGGAAAGGGAGGACTGCCAGCACCAACATCTTGGACAGGAGTACGGTCTGCTTCTGCAGCCTTAGGATGGTTGGGTCACCATCTGTTGTCCCTATTTGCTCTATCGCCCTGACGAACGACTTGCTGGCTCCATGAGTAGCCGAGGAGGCAGGGAGCATCTGGAAGGGAGAATCATGGTATAGGGAAACAGCTCCTTCTGCAGATGTGGTGGGAGCCTTGACTGGCCTGCAAGTCTTGAGTGCCTCTGGCCCGCTGCTGCCTGATGATGTTGCTGTGGAGGGCAGGATGGACCAACACATTGAGACAGTTTCTCCAAGTGCCCACAGGGATGGTGAAGCTTGCATGTGTTGACGACGAGGCCATGGTGCCAAAGTTAGTCCACTGGCCCCGAGTCATTTCTGCCCAGATTCTACATAATACATACTCCTCGGTAATGTCCTTAGCCAAAGAACTGCACCCACTACCGCCAAGTAGCTGATTTTTACGCCAACGATCCCGCACTGAGTGACTACTTACCGCCAACTGCCTTGCTGAAGTAGCCCCTGTGCCGCTACTACGTGGACCTGTGAAGCCGGTTTTTCTAACCTTGGCCGCTTTGGTTACAGGACATCACATGCTGTACCCAATGCTTGACTCAGGTCATAATCCCTCTTCTGGCATTGATCGCCTGAATGACGGCAAGTGATGTGATTTCCCTCTCTTCTGACTATGATGAAGCCTTTGCTTCAACTCGCGATCCAAAGTGCGGTCGGGCTACATCATCAACGATTTGTGTTCTCTTACGTCATGCCGGTCCTATCACCGTATTGGTAAGCAGAGCTGCCCCTCATCATCATGACCTCCAATTGCCACTCTCCACATCTATACATTTGCAGCTTACTGCAAGAAGCAGGGGATATTGGCCCCATTTCTTCGCTGCCAGGTAGCGCTACTGCCCTCCATTCAAATGTTCCATCCTCACGCTATATAGTGGCACTGGGCACTGAACCCACATAGTAGATCTCTGGCTGAGGAGAACAGGATGGGAAAGAGGCGCGGGGTGGTTGAGGAAGGTGGGGCCCCGATGCCCGCTCCAGGGGCCATGCCAACTAAAGGTTTATGTCTGTCGATCCACGAAACTCTTGGCTGGGGTTGGCATGATGTCATTGGGAAGAGGTTGGATATGACCTAGTAAACAATCAAGAACCTTTGGGTTGCTGCGTCAACACATGGCGCTAGATGACAGCGGGCAGTTGTGGCCTTACAGAGTGTCCCCTGCTGCATGTCCACTTGCTGTGCGCGTCCTGAGCCTGCCCAGGAATATTTGTGCACCATGCCACTCGCAGGGTGAAGAGCTGGCCACCTCTCATGTCTGTCATACTGTTTGTTTTAATATGTACAGACTCTGTTTGATGAAAGATTTATGTAGTAATGATAATACACACCTGTATTTGACCTCACACAAATTTAACCACTATACAAGCTTGGGTATACCATTGGATATAAATTGCGCTCCACTTTTGGCCAGAAAAAAATTTATTGTAGTGACGTTTAAAAAACACTGTGTATTTTATGAATATAAAACGCTCACAACAGGCTTAATACTAACCTTCGGTATGAATTATGATACAGGCAAATTGCTTCTTTGGGGCAGTGAATAAAGAACGTTTCTTTTAGTGACCACACAGCAGACATCGCTTAATGAACCAATGCATCTAAATTGTGCAAAAGAAATGAGCAACCACAAAAATTACCAGCTTCTATAGCGTGTTAAAATGGCTGTTTTTTTACGTCGTACACAACAAACAGATTAAACTGGCAAATTAAACTTGGTTATGAATTATGCTACAGGCAAAATTTTTTTTTAGGCGGGTGAAAAAGTACATTCGTTTATTTTTACTAAGTTCAATGCAGAAAATTACTTAGTTAATCCTTGGATGTAAATTGCGCAAAGAAAATGTGCTGCCAGAAAATTTACCAGCTTGTAGTGGCTGGTGTGTGTTTTAAACGGCGTGTATTTTATGGAAATACAACAACAGGAAAAAATTGTAATTAAACCTTCGGTTATCGAATTTTTGACTACAGGACAAATTTGCTTCTTTGGCGTGAAAATAAAGAAAGTTTCTTTTAATGTCACTTTAAGGGTGGGTATGTGGATCCGCCGGACACCGCATAGCTGATGGTAGGAAGCCAAGCCGGGGAACGGAATCCTAGTAAGCCCCCGGTTTGTTCACAAGAGCCCCGACGCATAAGCGGGATGGGACTTGCTGCGGTCTCTTGAGGCTACCAGTGTTCGATCACCATGGACCGTGTCTTACTTGCGGTGGCAGCCGCAGATGCCAGCGTGTGGTGCAGGAACGTAGTCACGAGAATCAGCTAGTCGTGGACAGGCAGCAGAGTCAGGACAGGCGGCAAAGGTTCGTGGTCCCGTGGTCTAGGCAGGAGGTGTGGGCAGGCGGCAGAGGTTCGGAGTCCATGATAAGTTAGCAAGAGGTCTGGTACACGGAAAGGCGAGACTATACACTTTGGAACGTTTAAAGCTAAGGCACAAAGGAAACCCATAAACCCAGAAAGGAGAAATTAGTGGGAGGGTACCTTAAGTAGGAAGAAGGGGCCGGGCATTACCCTTTTTAAACGGGACGCCGGGCCCTTTAAACCCCACGGAAACGAGCGGCGGCGGCGCCTTGGGAAACCCAGGAAAAGGGGCCCCGGGGGCCCCGGAAAGGGGAAGCGGACGGAACAGGAGCGAGGTTAGGTGAGGCCCCGGCACAGCACCCCCCCGGCTCGCCAGCGGCCAGGGGCGGCCCCCCGACCCCCGGTGGACACCCGGGGACGGGGCCCGGGGTGCGCCCGCGGGCCGGGGGCAGGAGGGCCGGGGGACAGTACCCCCCCCTTAGGTCCCCCCTCTTTTTAGGCTAAAGGGAATTTTTTTTTTTTTTTTAATTTTTTTTTTTTTTTTTAAAACGGAAAAGGGTTTCTGGATTCAGGATTTTGGGCCCTTGGGTTCCCAGGACCTCTTTTGGGGGCCAAAAAACCCCCCCAATCGCCCAAGAAAAAATCGCTTACCCCTAAACGATTTTAATGCCCAGGTTTCCCTTTCACTTTCAAAGACATCTGGGGTTTCTAGCATCGGAGATTGAGCAGCCCCCCCTTGGGAAAAAACCGGTTCATGGACCAGAGGTTCAGAGGGAAACATAAAGGCGTTAGGGAACCCGGGAAAGAGATGGAGGCAGACAGGGTTTATAGGAAAACCGGGGTTTTCAGTTGTCGCAGAATTTCTAAAGGGTTTCCCGGAAAACGCGGCCCCAATTTGAAAAGGGGAATTTTAAAGGCGTATGTCCCCGGAGGGAGAGCCCCCAACCCAACCCCCTGGGGAGGAACGGGGGGGAAGGGTTCCCCCCTTCTTGTCAGCCGGGGGATCTTCATAGGGGCAAAACCCCTGGGTAGGGCTTGTGGGGCCCTCTCGCCAAATGGTTTTGAATCCTAAAACCTGTTTGTCCACGGGGGGGGGGAACCTGGAGGAGGAAGCCGGGGGAAGGGGAGGGGTGGGTGAGGGCCCTTTTGACCCAAGGAAAGGAAAAGGCCTTAGAGTCGGAGCCCCCATGATTTAAAGGAATTTCTCCCCAAAGGAAAAAAACCCGGGAAACCAGTTGTCCTGTTTTTCCGGGGACACGAAGTGTCATAGATACTCCCCCAAGTTTTGGGTTTTTCCCCTTTCCCCAAACCTGCCCAAATTCTTTGTCGGGGGATGATATGCGGAAAGAAAAATCCGCTTGATCTGCAACCGGGAAAAAACAGAGAAACGCCAAAATTTTGGGGAGAAAAACCCTGGACGCCTGGGTCGGGACGTTTGATAAGGTAAGCCATGAAGACAAAAGATGTGAGGGTAGAAGTTCCAACCTCCCTTTTTGGGAGCAGAAGGAAGCCCAGGAAGGGCACAAAGGGGGACATCTTAAAAAAGGCCCGGGTGAAAAACCCAGATGACCGGGGTTTCCCCCACGAAGGAGGGGGGCCCCGTGTTTAAAGTCCATGCCAATGGGCCCTGGAGATTTTTGGAATTTGCAGAGGGACAAAGGGAAACCAGGGGGGCCCTATGGCGGGGAACCTTTTTTTGGCACAATGGGTCCCAGGAAAGAAAAAAAGCCCCTTGACTCCTTGGGGGCAGGGTTTGGGCCCACCAGTATTTGACGTGAAAAAGAGAGTTTAGGATTTCAAACCACCCGGGGGAAAAACCCGGTCAAAAGAGAGCAAAGCCCCCAACCCAAATTCTCCCCCTTTGAGTGGGGGGCGCACAAGGTTCTGCCTGGTGGAATTTTTGCGGGTTTCCCCGGACCCACAGGACCAGTCGTTCGGGAGCGATGATTTTGCTTGGAGGGGGTTTCCTCCCCGGAAACGTCAGAAAAAAGGGAGAGGGCAACCCTTTTGATATTTTTCTGGGGGCCGGGTTCGAAAGGGGACAAAAATAAAAAACAAACGGAAAAAAAAAAGAGACCCCCGGGCCTGGCGAGGATTTTAGGGCGCTAAACCGTTGAAAGGTATTGCAGATTTTTATGGTTTTAAAAAGGGCCTAAATTTGGGGTTTTGCGAGTCCCTAAAAGAAAAATTCGCCACTCCCAGGGCCAATTTTAGGGAAAAAGCTCCCATCTCCAATGGCTTTAGTTTCGTTTCCCAAAGAGAAAGTTTTAGAAAAAAAAACCGCCATGTGCCGGTTTTTTCCCTTTTAGGGCCCTTCGGGGGTCAGGACCCCCCCCCCCGCTCCCAAAAGGCACCCGCCCTCCAGGCTGAAAGGGTTTTCCTAAAGGTTCCCGGCCCGGGACCAAAAGGGGGCCTGCGGAGGGAAGGCAGATTTTAAATTGGGAGAACGCTTCCTCGGCTGATGGGGACCACCCATTTTGGTTTAAAGCGTTTTTTCCGGGTGGGGCCACAAGGGGAGCCACTACCGTAGAAAAGGGGGGAAATTAAACTCCCGGGGTATTGTTGCGAACCCTAGAAAGGGCTTTAAATTCGCCCGGGGGGGCCCGGGCCCAGGGCGCGGCCCCTGTTGGAGGATGGGAGATTTTTCGCAGGATCCATCTAAAAGACCTGATCAGAGACAATTTACCCCGGGTTAAGGAAAGCGGGCCCTTTGGGGGAAAACCGGGAACTTCTCCAGTTTGGCATAACAGTGGGGTTGTCCCGCAGGGGGTGAAGGACTTGGGTACTTGTCCCCCGGGGGACCAGTATGTCAGGAGAAAAAAAAAAAATTTATCGCCCGGGTTTAACAATGGCGGGTTTGAAACAGCAGGCCCCGGAACACTTTCATTAAACAAACCCCGGGAAAAAAACCGGCCCCCGGGGCTTTTGCATAGCCCCAAAAGGCACCACAAAATTTTTCGAAATGTCCGTCTCGTGTGTTGAATGCCGTTTTCCTTTTTCCGTCCCCTTTCAATTTTTTCTGATGAGGTTGTAGGCCCCACTTTAGTTTCCAACTTGGAAAACACTTACCCCCTTTTAAGGGTTTAAAAACATTTTCCGGATCAGTGGAAGGGGTAGCTTTTTTTAAAGGTATTTTGTTTAAAACCCCAAAAATTCGCATGGACGGGAAAAACCACCCTTCTTCTGCAGGGAAGAAAAACCCCGCTCCGGCGGGGGAGGAGGCTTACGGATGTTTCCTTTTCGAAGATTCTCCATTTTTGTGGGCCCCCAAAAGGGCCCTGATTTCCCCCCGGCACGGACATTTGGGTAGACCCCCCCCCCGGGGAGGGCCCTTGGTTTTTTGGGGGAGGGGGTCAATGGGGCAGTCGTAAGGCCATGTTGGGGGGCCACGAAATCGGCCCCTTCCCCGGAGAATACATCCCCAAAGTCCTGGAAACTGGGCCCCGGGGGCCCCGGGCAACGGTTTTTTGAAAAAGGGGAGGGGAGAAGTGGTAGGAAACCCGGGCGTGGTACCCCAAGAAACGGTTCTTGGCATTCCGGGGGTCCCCAAAGCAGGAACTTGCCCTTTTTTCCAGTCGAGGAGGGGGTGGCCTTGCAGGGGGAACCCCCAAAGAGAATACCGAGGAACCCCGGGACAAAAACGGGGGAACCAAACCCTTCTCTTTATGCAGAGCCCCACAGGAGAGGCCCACCCCCGGGGTTTTATGAAAGGATGGGATCATGGGAGCTCCCCACTGCCCGGGAAAAATAAGCGGCGGTTTCCCCCAAGCCGGACTATCGGGTATGCGGTTTCCCGGGTTCCCAAGGGAGGCTAAGATGAATTTCCCCGGCAGATCCCGAGTCCGGGAAGGGCAAAACCCCGGAACAAAGGGAAACCAGAAACAAAAGGGTCACCTCTACTGGCATAATCAAACGTGGAGAGGAGGAAATGCCCCCTAGGGCCCCCTCTCCCATGGAAACCAAGGTGAGAGCTTTTCCCCGGCCCCGGGCCTGGGGAAGGGAAGGGGGACATTTTGCAAAAGTGGCCGGGTTTTGGCGCAGAAAGGGGCATTTTTTCCTCCCCCGACGGGGGGTTCAGTTCTTGCCCCCGGAAAAGGAGTCCGACCAATTTGGGGCATGGGTTTTCCACCTCTGGGTTTGAGGAGGGGGAATTTGGGAAAAATGCTGGAACACTGGAGCCAGGTGGAATCCCCCGACGAGGACAGCAGGTCCTTTTCTTGGCAAAGTCCTCCGGGCCCTCCGCGAACCTTACATCAATATGGTAGCTGATGTATTTAAATTTGTTTAAGGGGAGGCGGGAGGTCCCCTTGCTGCCAAAGCGTCTTTTACCCTGCCCGGACAGAAAACCCCTTTTTGAAGGTTTCGCAGAGGGCGGGCCTTGTTCCTTTCGGCTCCGAAAACCGGGTACGGGAAATTTAAAACCCCCATAGTCCCCACCCGAAGACTCGCCCTGAAGGGGGTCAAGAGGGCGGTTTTCGGGGGAGGGGGCGGTGCCGGCTTTTCGAAAGTGGGGGCGGAATTCCTGGGAAAGGGAAAGGGCTGGGGCCCCCCCGTCACAGGGGGCGCCTCTGTCCCAAGGGGGGGTTGCCCCAAACCAGGGCCTTCCCGGAAAATAAGACCCAAAAAACAAAGGCCACCTTAAAACCTCTCCCAGGGAAAAAATGATCCCCCATCAGCTCCACGTGGGATTGAAACAAATGAAATAACGAAACCCCGGGAGAGCTTGGGAAACACCGGCAAAGCGGAGGGTAGGGGGCCCCAAAAATTTTGGGTTTCCCCCGGTGGCCAAAAAGGGGGTGTAGAAATAGACGGAGCCACAGATGGGGGCGGAGCTGCTGCTGGGGTGCAAGAAAACTTGAAAGCTCTGGGGGGAAGGGTTTGGGCCCCAAAAACTGACCTTTTTTGGAATTTTTTGCGATTTTTGGGAAAAAAAACGTCAAAGATCCCCGTGCTTTGGGAGGGGGCAACCCCTTTGGGGGGGATCCATGGGCGGGGTTAACGTAAGGGTTGGGTAGTGGGTCCCCGGGGGGGGAAAAAACCGCAAGCGATTTTTTTTTTTAAACCACGCCAGGGAACGGAATCAAATTTGCCCCCCGGGTTTTTACCAGAAACCGCCGCAAAGGGGGATGGACTTGCTGCGGCTTGGGCCCCCAAGGGCGTCCCCCCGACGTGACTTTCTTGCGGGGGGCAAACCGGGGGCGCCCTGGGCAGAATCGTATTCCGGAAGAAAACGTAGTGTGGGCAGGCAAACAGGTCAGGACGGCGGCCCAAAAGGTTTGGTCGTGGACAGGGAAAGGCAGGGGTTTGGGGGGGGGGGGGGGCGGGGAGGGTTTGGGGTCAAGAAAAAATTGCAAGAGGTTTTGGGACAAAAGGAAAAAAGGGGAGAATACACTTTGGGAACGCTTTAGCTAAAAGGGACAGGCAAACATGAAACCAGCAAGGAGTATTATTTGGGGCGGCCTTAAGTAGGGGAAGCGCCCCGGCAATTTTGCCAATTAACGGGAACGTGGCCCTTTAAATCCACCCAGAACAGCCCCCCCGCGCCCCTTGGGCACAGGCACGCGCGCGGCCCCGGCCCGGAGGGACGCGGACCCGGACGGACCTTGGGTTTGGTTTAGTTTCCCCGGCAGCAAAAGCCCCCCGGGGGCCCTCCCGAGGCCCCCCGGGGGCCCCCGACCCCGGGGGACACCCGGGCAGGGGGTTTTCCGGGGGCGCCCGCGGCCCGCGGGGCCGGGGAGCGGGGGGGCCTGACAACCACAACAGCAGAACAAAAGCTTAAATTTAAACCCCCCGGGTGTTTAAATTTCGAAAAGAAATGGGGCAACCAAAAATTAAGTGGGATTTGGATTGTTTTAAAAAAGCGTTTCTTTAAATGAAAAAAACAGGGAAAAAGGCTTAGATAACCCTTTGGGTTTTTCAATGGCTGTTAGCCCGATTAAAATGTTTATGGGAGTGCATTGGATCCAATGGACCCTTTAGTTCCAATACCCTACAAAAAACAGAATTTTTGAACGGGAAAAAAATCAGGCTCTGAGACAAACGTGACACCCCCCCAAAAATCGCTGTATAAAAATTAGTTCTTTAGTATCAGCTATCATAAGCACCCGCGCAAGACCTTCCCTACTCAGTTCAGTGAGAGCGGTATGAGCTCCCAGCGTGCGCGTGAATTCAGTGCGGTGCGTCACAAATCCCGGGGGTCTCTTTGGGGCTTCATCTCTGATCATGTCTTGTAGGCTATGCCTTTTTTTCCCCCCCAAGTTTTTTGCCCAATGAACGCCATGGCCCCACCATTTTATCAATCAAAAGCACACTTCGTTCACGCAAAGTACCCCAAACTTCGACTTCGTTCAGAACCGAAGTTTTCCTGAAATTCTAAACGAATTCTAGTTATCAGACAATGATGTCTCAAAAGTCTATATTGGTATTTGGGTTGTCACCAGTTGATAAAACCCAAAATAGAGTATTAAGTGTTATGCAATTTTTTTAAGCATTTTTTAATCTGGACCGACTGTTCTGATTAAGTGGTCATGAGAAGACATATAGCTTTATCTGAAGTACAGATTGGCATAAGTATCGGGTTCTATATTTGGTAGACTATGGTGTTTTGATATGTCTATCAGCCTGTTAAATACATTACAAACCATTTTGGGTCCCGTATTACTTTTCCCCATTTTTTTACTATCTGAGCACGATTAGGGATAAAAGATTATAGTTTATTTAGAAAGAGGTTTCTTTGTCACACACATAGTGCTTCAGTATAGTGTTGAGCGATTACGTTGGCTATCGACATGGGGCCCGTGGTCGATAGTCGGCCACCCATCGCAAGATATTCGATGGTCGATGATAATATCCCCGAGCCCATTAAAGTCTAGGGGAGGGGAAAAACAACACCTTCATTCTTACACCCAAACGGGGCGGAAGCTGGAATTAAAAACCCACAACATCAAAGGTTTAGGCTACATTTAGGCAACACATTAGGTTATAAAAGCCACAGAAAAAAAATCAAAGACATTCTACCCATGTCATGTACCAAGCAGACGTTTAAAACCGCATCCCCCCAAAATTTTAAAAAGTGCCAACAATTTTTATTTAACCATCATTTTACTTGAACTGTTCAGTGTCTATCCCTGTCCTGGAACCGCATGAGCCCCAAACTGCATGATCCCAATTAAAAAGTCCCCGGAAAAAGGAGTCTTTCAACCTCATTTTAGTTTCACTGGACATTGAATATACCTTCCCCGGGGCCACAGCAGACCCCAAAACCGCATCCCCCGATTAAAAAGGCCGGAAAAAGAATCTTTCAACCCTTTAAGTTTCACGGGGACATTACTATCCCATCCTGGGCCACACATGAGCCCCAAAACCTGCATGACCCCCAGATTAAAAAGGTGCCAGAAAAAAATCTTTGAACCCCCAATTTGTTTCAACGGACATTAAAATATCCCTGCCCGGGCCACGCTGACGCCAAACCTGCAGACCCCAGATTAAAAAGGGGGGGGAAAAATGAGTCTTTACCACCTTTTTTATTTTCACGACTTACAAACCTTTTCCTGGGCCACAGCATGAGCCCCAAACTTGATGACCCCAATTAAAAAGTCCGGAAAAAGGGTCTTTCAACCACCATTTTAGTTTCACTGCATAATTGTCCCGTCCTGGGTAGCGCTTGCCCCCCCCATATGAGTGCGGAAAATTTGAGCTTCATTTGGGAAAAATACGGGTGGTTAACGCTCCTGTTCCACCCAGGTCCCCTTTTTCTTGGCATTCTTTTTCTCATTTTATCAACGTGCGGGAGGAAAATTGTTTCTGTACTTTGTTTCTGCCGTGCTCCAACTCCTGTCCTCTGAAAAACCCTACATCTGGCAAGTTTTCCGTACCCCCTTGTACTTTAAAGGGGAATTTTTTTTATCGCTATTTTGTAATAAATTTTTTTTATAGTTTAATTCTAGAAAACACATTTTAAAATAGGATGGAATCCCACCTTTTCTTTTTTTTTCCTTTTTTTTAATTGTTTAAAGGGGGTTTTCTAATACAGGGATTAATAGCTTTGTTAAAGATCTTGCAAAAACAATCTTTTTGCAAATGTGTTATTAAATGTCCTACCTATTCTGTTTCTGACAGCCCCACCCCCCTTGAGCCACTTTTGCCCATTGTGAAGAAAAAATGTTGTTAAAAACAACATTTTTTACAATAGGACCTGTGTTAGCGCATGTCACGCAAAATGCCCCAAAAAAAATTCAAAGCATGCCCCTGAGCCACTTTGGACAATTGTGAAGAACAAATTCGTTTTTTTTTATAATGGCCCGTAGTATAGCTGCATACACGAAATTTCCCCCCAAAAATTCAAAGCAGACCCTTGACCCATTTTGGACAATTTTGAAGAAAATGTTGTTAAAACAACATTTTTTTTTTAATGGGCCCTTAATAGCTCCTGTCACAGCAAATGCCCCCAAAAATTCAAAGCATGCCCCTTTGACCACTTTGGACAATTGTGAAGAAAAATGCTTTTAGAAACAACTTTTTTTTAAAATAGCCTTAGTTTTTTGCTGCATTTCAAAGAGCATGACCCAAAAAAAAAAAAATTCCCAATTTAAAAATTGTGAGGGAAAAAAAACCACATTTTTTTCCCAAGGACCATGTTTTTGCTTTTTCCCACTACATGACCCAAAAAATTATAAATATGATTCTCACCACTATTAAAAAATTGGAGGGAAAAATGCCATTAAAAACCCATTTCTGTTCCAAAGCCCATGTTTTTCGTTTCACAGCAACATAAACCCCAAAAAATTAAAAATATGACTTCTCACCACTATTAAAAATTGTGGAAAATCCACTTAGAAGCCCTTTTTCTTTCCCAAAGGACCTAATTTAAGCTTTCTCACAGCAACATACCTTAAAACATTGAAAAATGCGAAAACGTCTAAAGATAAAGTGATAAATGGAATTTTGGTGTTGTCATGAAACCCTTTGCTGTCTTTTCAGTCTCCTACGCAAAACCAGCAAAAATTGCAGTAAGAAATGTCATTTAAAAAAAAGGTTTCAAGGAATCTTTTCTGTTTAAAAGAGGAATGTAAAGTGACCGGCAACTAACGGTGCCCCTGGGCAATTGGGGCCACAACTCATCAAGATCCATCCTTATTCATTTGATGAAAGTCAAAACGATCCACTTATCTGGGGAAAACCCGGTGCGTTTGTTCTGTAATGCCCCTCCAGCTGTGTAAAGGGGTCCGCTCGATATGACGCGGCGGGGGGGAGGACAACACCTCTAGGCGTGCGACGGCCGGCCCCCTTCGCCCCATTTTGATACCCAGAAGTCTTTTGGGTCCTGAACACATCAAAAAATGGGTGTTGAGCGCAATGATTTTAAGCGGGTCTCTGTGGTTGGATGTGTGCCCTGCATTGCATGCGTTGGTGGGGTAAAATAAGATTCCCAAGGGGTTCACCCATTAGGCTTCTCCCACCCCTTGCCTGCTGCTGCTGCGCCGCTACGGCATTGGCACTCTACTGCTGTCACATCGCTGATTGTTCCCCGTGACATTTGGGAACGTGAAGCAGACGCAACAGATTTCTCCATTTATCAATCAGCAAGTTCCATTTCCTACATTTTACTCTCTATTTGGTGGGTGGAAGGGAAAGTGCTGATTTTTGTTTTGTACCCCGGGGTCCAGGGGGTGGGGCCCCCCATAACTGTTGTTCATTTTTATGGCCTTTAAAGCGAGGACATGTTTTGGGGAAATGGCAACCCAAAACTCATGTGAGGATGGAGCCTTGATTTCCCAAACCTCGGGGCGGGGCACTAGCAAAACTGATCTTCCTCATCTTCCCCCCTCGCCTCAAACCAACCCCTTTCCAAGGCAGGGACGTCGGGTAACGTCGGGGCCCCAGGATCCCTCCTCCTCCCTTTTTCCCCTTCCCCCGGCACGATTCAACACAGCCCTGACTTGCCTGAGATGAGTCCCTGAAGCGATGCGCCCACCTTGCACTAGCCCCTGGACCCCAAACCACTGCCCAATGAAGACCGAGAAATTGTGAAAATTTGGGCCCTTTTGGATTTGACGGAGAGAAGGGCCCCTTCCCATCTGTGTCCGTCTCCTCCTCCGTCGCTGGGGGACCCGTTTTTTCAAAGGCCAACAACGTTACAGAACTAAGATCACCACATGCTCATGCTGACAAAGGGGATTTTCCCACTGACCATTTTGGGGGGCTTTTTCAAACTGGCAAGGGTGGTGCAGGCTCTTCCCTCCTCCATCCGGGGGTCAACACCCCAAGGCCGAAACCCCTGCTTGTCAGGCCTGTGTCACCGTACTGCGAATGGCATTGGCGTGCCAAATCGCTGGACATGTGGAAAGGGTGGGGGTTTACGTGTTGCCACGTCAAAAATGAGACGGTTACGGGAGGCCCAGCTGACCTGCAAAACAGCCAGACGGGACGAAGAGGGGTTGCGAACGGGGAAGTGCGAACTTAGACTTTGACCCTTCTCAGCAGGCAATCCAAACCCCGGGGGTCTTTAGAAATTTCTGGACGAAAAAAGGTTCATGACATGTGCCCGGGAAGGGATGTGCCCCCAAAACCTTACGGCCAGCAATTCACCCCTTATCGCACACCCCTTCCTGGCACAAGGTTTTTGTCACCCAGCCAGCCCCTCGGGGCTCGTTGCGGAAGCCTCCACAGCTCCTGATTGTGTGTGGACGGTCTCCAGACAGATTAATTTTTAACAGGCCTGGTTTTCTGGCATGATCCCCCAGAGGACCCCTTGGGGGAAAGAACCCTGCACCATCCCCCGCGGTTTTGAAGGCGTGCGCCGAGTTGAGAGCCACCGTCACCCCCAGAGACATCCACCCAGCTCACCCATGAAACTGTCACAGAGATATAGTGGCCTTGGGCCCTGCTTACTATCCATGTGTCGGGTCAATGGGCCCTTTTTCCCGGGCCCCAATGCAGACAAGTGCTTGAAATTTTAGATACACTGGCTGCCAGGCGGGACTCTTTTCTGGCAAAGAATGTTTTCTCGCATCTGGTAATTGGGGGCAGGCAAGGGGCCCCGACGTGCGGGGGGAACCCCTCTGTGTCCACCAACGGAAAGGCAACTTTTTAAGGCCAAAACCTGACAAGCCAACATTCAGGCTTTTGGCTTTGGGGTGGGTTTGGGTAAAGGTTTCCCTTTTGCTCCCAAACTGGAAAAAAACCCCCTAGACTGGCCCTGTTACGGGGGGCAGGTCGTCAAACTGGCGGAAGGGGAAAGGGTAGGAGGGTCTCTGGGGGTGGGTGGTACTCGGACGCGGTGGAGCTGAAAAGGGGGGCTGATCCCTGATCAAAAACCTGAAGACATGGGGAGCAGGAACCCGGTGGTGGGGGAGGGGGAGGGGGAGCGGGGCAGAGGGTGTTTGGGGAAAAAGTGGTTGGGGCCCGGGGTCGGTTTGGCCTTTTTTGGCCAAGTGTTGCCTCCCATTTCAACCATGCATTGCTGCTGTGACTAGACATGTTTGGGGGTGGGTTTAAAACCTAAGGTTTTTGTTTTACTTAGTGTTTACGGCAAAGACGCAATGACATCACTGGGTGAATCAGGGCTTGCTAAAGAAGGCCCAACTTTAGAGTCCTGGACCTTTTTGAAAGGGGATAAAGAGGGGGCGGGGGTTTCCTGACCGTGGCTGGTGGAAAAAATCACAGACTTCTGCACCACCCTTCCCTTTTTTAGGCGGAACCCTACTGAAACTACCCCATCTCTTCCTCCTTTTCCGTGATGAAGGCTCGCGCAAATTTTGTGAAAAAGACCACTTGGGATCAGCGTTTTTCGCTCATCATCATCAACAAAGGTGACTTCGTCGCCTGCATTCTGAAACCGGGAGCGGGGGGCTACAAAAAAGAGGACTGCGGGCGTTGACGCCCCCCGCCGGGTTTTTTGCCGATTGACGGCTTCCTTCTCCCCCTCTGATGGATCAAAAACTGGGCGCAGAGCAGAGAAAACTCCCTTTGGCCTCTTGATCTTTTTAAACTGCCTTCTGACCCCCCCGCATTTTGTCTCAAAAAGGTCTTCAGAAAAAGGGTTATCCACAGTGGTGAGTCACGAGTTGACATTTGGGGTGCTTCATGTTGGACGGATGCTGAGATGGATGGACATTTGTGGCCGTGACGGGGGGGACATGAGGTAAACTGCGGATCAGGTTTTCATTAACCACAAAGGACAGATTGGGGACGATGTTTTTACTGAGATTCACACCCACCCAGCGATGACAGCCTGATGGTTCCTGCATCCCCTGGGGGTGTTGCGCCAGCACTGGAAGGACACCTTCTCTCGTACCCTACCTCCACCTACCCCCCTCTTTGCCGCTTACCACCTGAATTTTTTCTCCAAGTTTTAGAAAAAATAAAAATTTGAGAAAGGGAGGAAAAGTTTTGGGAAAGTTCCCTTTTTAAAAGACGGCAAAACACAGCTATTCTCAAAACCCTCAAATCAAACAAAATTTTGGGGTTCAAAAATTTAACTGAAAGTAGATCTATCAACCAAACTACTGACCAAAAAGGAAAAAAACCCGTTGAAATGTATCGGATATTAAAAGGGAAATTTTGCACCTACAGTACAGCTGTTGGGGCACAAAGTTGCGGATTCAAATTTAAAATGCAAGGTGGTCTATCAACACAGCTGGCCTGCGCCACAGTAAAAAATCCTTTTCTTAAATGTATACGGGATAATAAAAGGTATTTTTTTGGACCCACAATTTACCTGTGGTGACTACAAAATTGCTTATTCAAATTTTAAATGCAAAGTAATCTTCAACAAAGCTGGCCTGCGCCAAAATGAAAAAACACGTATCTGAAATGTATTCGGGTAATAAAAATATTTTTGGCACCTTTCAATTCACCCTTTGGGGATACAAAATTTTTGTATTCACATTTAAGTGCAAGGGCCTCAAAGAA
>JAODAL010042183.1:0-35100 GCA_025379985.1 Phyllomedusa bahiana | reverse complement strand
GTTTTGCAAATTGTGGTTACTAGAACATATTTGTATACATAAACTTCAAAGAGTCTTGAGCAGCTGTGTGAAGCCGTGCCATCCTAGCAGATATTAGGTGACAACACCTGACTCAATTAAAACCAAGAATCTTTTATTGTGGGCGAAAAAGGAATAACATGATTGTTTTAAGTATTTTTTTTTTTATTACAAAAAGATTACAATCATTCCTTAGGCAGCTTTAGATGTATACTAAATGAGAAAAAACAGAAATGTATGTATGTGCACACTCTCTTTATGTTTGCTAAGTAGTGGGGTGGGGGGTTATTTTGTTAGGGAAGCGGGGGTTGCGGGGCCCCCAAAAACACCCGGGGGCCCGGGCGTTGTTTTTCGTTTTGTGGAGGACGGGTTCACAGGGCTTTTTTCACATGAACTACAGATGTTTTTTATAGGGAAAAACTTGGCCAGTGCGTCCCTCTGAACCCTTCACTGATATTTATTCTTCCACAACAAGGTTTCATGGCTTGTTGATGCTACAGTATGAATTCCCATAATGTCGGCTTTTCGCTGGGTGGATTGAAGCACAATTAGTGCGAGTTTGGGGACGCGTTCGGGTATCATTCACATTGTATTTGTGGGGTAACTTGCTTTTTTTTTTTGTGGGGGCCAAAGTGCGCCGACAAATAGGTAAAATCATAGGGGGAGCATAGGATTAGCTGTTTTTTTCCCCTGACAAAAACCTGCCAAAAAAATAAGTGATATCCACTTCTTTGAGGGGGAAAAGTGAAAATGGATGGGAGGGGGCCCGGAGTGCTAGAAATTATACACTGGACAGCGTTTATTTCCCAAAGCACAGGGGGGGGGGGGGGGGCGGTCCATTCACCTCATATCGGCCCCCGGAAGAAGTGCTGTTGCTCTTCCCCCCGTGTACAAAATGTGTTTTTTTTACGCTGAGGGAAAAGACAAATTCATAGCTCCAGAAAGCTAGGAATTAGTGAAAATTTGTGGCGCCTTTTGGGTGTTTTGATGCCAAAACCGCAAAAATGGGGCCCTCGATTTACACGTGTGAAACACCCGCTGGGCCGCACAATGGTGACAAAAAAGGGGGTATAAAAAAATTATACCAAATATAATTCATCATCAGGTTGAAAATTTACTGTCTTAGGCTATGTCCCCATGCACAAAAAAAAATGATCGTTCTTGGGCGCTTTTTTTTTTTTAAAAAAGCCCCAAAAGATGATGTTCCTGGCCCCTAGCCGGCAATAGGAAAGTGAGCTGCGTTCCCACAGCTCGTCTTTTCTCTGCCCGTCTTTCGGCACGGCGTATTATAAAAAGTTTTTAATCCGCCGCCCTTCTCTTTTTTTTGCCGTTTTCCCCACACTTTAAACTGTATGGGGGACGTAGGAAACGAGAAGCGCCCTGTTTTTTCCACAAAGCGGACAAAACCGCGGGGGCCCGCATCAGAAAAAAAGGGCCCCCTTTTCGGTATTTTTTGCCCCAAATGCAGTGTGGACAACCTGGGGGGCACACTAGGGGATTAGTTTTGTTATGTGAATGAGGCGATTGTGGGTTGTGTATGTTTAAAAAATATCCCTTATTTAATCTCACCACCCCCCTGTATATAAAACCCACACCCCCTGGTAATAATCCCCCCAACCCCCCTTTTATTAAACCCCAACCCCCCTGTTATAACCCACACCCCCCTATATAATCCCACCCCCCCCTGTATATATCCCACCCCCCCCCTGTATAACCCACCACCCCCTGTATTATCCCCACCCCCCCTGTATATAATCCCACACACCCCCTATATAATCCCCCCCACCCCCCTGTATATAATCCCACCCCCCCCTGTATATAATCCCACACACACCCTGTATATAATCCCACACCCCCCCCTGTATATAATCCCCACCACCCTTATATAATCCCCACACCCCCCTGTATTAAACCCCCACACCCCCCTTTTATAATCCCACACACCCCCCAACACCCCCCGTATTTATCCCACCCCCCCCCTGTATTAAACGACACCCCCGTATATTTAAAACCCAACCTCCTGTAAAATCCCATACCACCCCCCGTATATAAACCCACCACCCCCGTTATATAATCCCACACACCCCCCTGTATGTAATCCCACACACACACCCTGTTTTTAAACCACACCCCCCTGTATATAATCCCACACCCCCCCCCTGTATATAATCCCACCCCTGTATATAATCTCCAAACCCCCTTTATTAAACCCCCACCCCCCCTGTATATAACTTCCCCCAACACCCCTTTATATTTTTCCCCAACCCCCCCTGTAATTTAAAACCCCCCACCCCCTGTTATAATCCCACACACCCCCTGTATTAATACCACACCCCCTGTATATATCCCACACCCCCCCTGTATAAAAACCCACACACCCCCTGTATATAAACCCACACACCCCCTGTATATAAACCCCCACACCCCCCCGTATATAATCCCACACCCCCCTTTATACCCACACACCCCCCTTTATACCCCACACACCCCTGTATACCCACACCCCCCCCCTGTATAGCCCCCCCCCCCCTGTATACCCAAACCCCCTGATCCCCACACCCCCCCTGTATTCCCCCAAAACACCTCCCCGTTACCCCCCAACCCCCTGTATAAATTTCACACAGCTCAAATATTCCACACACCTCCCGTAAACCCCCCCAAACCCCCCTGTATATTCACACACCTCCTGTTACCTCCAACCCCCGTATACCTCACCCACCTCCTGTATACCCTAACACCTCCTGTATACCCCCCACACCCCCTGTAAACCCCCCACACACCTCCTGTATACCCCCCCTACCCCCCTGTATAACCCCTGGGGTTCTAATGTTCACAGCTAAAACATATTGTCTGTGTGAAACAAAGAGAACTGTGTCGTGGTTTTATTAGGGGAAAGCGACTACCTCCTGCTATTAGAACGCTGACACCCTTATATGAAAGGAAGGGTGTTCATTAAAACAGGTCATGTGATTTTCCCCGCCAATCACAACCTACACATCACAGTCATGAAAAATCGCACACCCAGCTCCCTGCTCTATGCTTAACCTGATTTGCTGGCCCCCAAAAAAGACAGGGAAACACCGAAAAAATTGGGGGATAGTAATGTTATGCACAGATTTGAACCTAAATTATCGCGTGATCGAAAAAATCCGATCAACATAAAAACCGTGCCGATTTCAACTTTGTCGATTATAATCGCTCAACACTACTTAGCACTATAGCCTTTCAGCACTGAGGTCCTGGGTTCAAATCTCACCATGGACAATATCTTTATGTAGTTTGTATGTTCTACATGTGTTTATGTGGGTCTTCTCTAGTTTTACCTACACTCCAAAAACATATAGGTTAATCTGGAATTTAGATTGTGACCAAACTTTGTACAACGCTGTGGAATATAACGGCAATTAATAAATACATACAAAAATATGATGTCAGGGCTGTGCTATGACTATTTCATGACTTCCCGCTGATGCTGAACTTCTCTCACAGTATGAGTCTCACACAGACCAAGACCTAGAGACTGCAGCTAGATCCTCTTTAGTGTTGATCGAACTGTTCTAGAAAAGTTAAGTTCTAGTAGAACTGCTCAAATTTTTAGAACTCATACTAAACCGAACATTTTACTGTTCGTTCGAGTGAAGTTCTAGTTCTCGGTCGACACACCATTTTCAGTTTTGTTTTCAGCAGCTTTCTGCACTTTTGCCGACCATCCAATCACCTTTCTGCACTTTTGGTGGCCATCCAATCAATGCAGAGCACAGGAAGGGGTCAAAAACGTCATCGATTTGGGTGTAGGGTTTTCTTTTTGGTGCTAAAAATAACATGACCATGTTAAATATTTTATATCCCCATTTGTTTTCCCTTTTTAAACCCACCTTTTTTCGCCCCTCTCTGTTGTACGGGGACTGCTCTTAGTTAGAATAGCTTTTTTCCTTTTCCATGACACCCAATAGTTGGGGAAGGTTCGGGTATTGCGGGTCTGCATCTTTCCCACCCCCAAAAAGCTGCTATTTGGCGAAAAAATTTGCAGGGCCCCACATAACACCTAACCCTATTACAGGGATTTATATACATATTGTAAGCAACTGGGCGGAAAGATAGTGGATGGAAGGTATGCCCCTAGGGATTTCTGCAAACAGTAGGGAAGTTCCAGGGATGTCAGAGGCCGGCCAGTGGGACACCCCGGTTTTCCACAACAGCAGAATGGCAGCAAGAAAAACTGCATTAGGGGGGGGCCCCCAAGGGAAAACCGGCTTTGGGGGGGAAAAATTTCAGCAGTATAAAATAAGTAACCTTTAGGTTATTTATGTTTGTGTAGTTTAGTATAGTGCTGTGCAGCTTTTTTGGGCTGCTTTTTTGAAGGCTGTAGCGTGGGTGGGAGGGCCGTTCAACCCCCCCCCCCCCCCCCCCCGGCCCAAGGCTTTCCCGGGGTATCCCTAGGTTCAAAGCCTTGCAGGAAGAGACCGGGTAAAAAGGGGAAGATTTAAACCCCGGGGATTTGATTGGTATCAGGAGTCTTTCTCTAGACGGTGCTGGCGGGAAAGGGAAACCCTTTGCTACAGACCCCCTTGAACTGGCCCGAGGAGGTTGTTTCCCAGAGACTGTATCCCAAACCCCGGGTGGAGTAAAACCTTTTGTCCCCCTTTTTGATGCTGGAAATTTTATTATGTTTTGGTGCGCTTTTTTTAACGGCTGACGGAAGCCTAGACATAAGATGCCTGTTTTTTTTGCTGTTTTTTTTTTTCAAAAATAAAACCCTATTTTTTTTTTGGTTGAAAACCTTTCCCGTTTTTTGTCCCTTCTGGGGCCGCTAGCCCCCAAATTATGGTGGAGGGGGTTAAGGGGCACGGGTTGCTAAGGGAAAAACAGAAGCACACTTTTGGGGGAAAATTTTATAAAACTTTTTTTGGGGGAACCCTGTATGTCCGGGGTTTGAAGGCTGTACATTCCTGCCAAACCCCAGCCCCCAGCAATGGAGGGAATTGGGGCAAGACCCTGGTGGGGCCCAATCCCAAACCCAAAGCAAAAAAAAACAAAACCGTCTGTTGCTGGAGCGGGATTGCAGCCCCTCGGGAGTAAATGTTTCTACCCAGGGGACGGAGGATGTTTCAGGGGTCGGGCACGGGTAAAAAGGCATTTACAGCGCGCCTTTGCAGGGATGACCCCCCTGATGATGACGTGGGGCGTATTTTGCCGGTGTTTGAGGGGGGCGGGGGGAAAGAGAGAAACTACGGGTGCCGTGTGGAGGAAGTTCTGGGCCCTTTTTTGATCGGGGAGCCGAGAAGGCCTACTTTGACCTCACAAACAAAAGCAAACCCAAAGGATAGACCCCCTTTAAAGGGGAGAAAATTATGGCCAGGCTGGGGAAGCACCCTAGCGGGTGCGGGCTCGCAGAGCCCCATGAGGGGCTGGGGAAGGAAGTAAGCCGCCCCCGGCCCCCAGTGTTTGTTTCTTTTTACACCTTGTGCGCAAGGGGGCCTGAAACCTGGGTGCTGAGCCCCATCCGCCATCGTAGACCGGATGTCTTTGGGCCCGCTAGCAAGTGGATTCCCACGAGAGTGCATGTTGGGTTGCCCAGGGAGCCCCCAAGAGCGGGACCAGCGGATTCCCCTCGGGGGAGCGGTAAAACCACTGCAGAGTCCTATCGGGGGCCAAAGCGTAAAAAGTTTTTCTCCGCCAAACGACCAGGGGAACCGTGACTGGAGACGAGTGGGGGGTGGTCCACCAGAAGAAGAGGTTGGTGGGACCAGAAAAGGGTTTCCCTTTTTCACCCTTTAAAAAACCCCTGGGGGGCCGGGCAAAAAGTGCGCTGTTGGAAAGTGCCAACAATTGGGGCTTTATTGCAGCCAACTTTTCCCCAGCGGGAAAGGGGGGATATGGATTTGTGGTGCCAACCGTGCCTCTCCATTTTTGTTCCCCCTTGCTGTAGTGCTTTCCCCCTTTGGCCAGACCCAGGCCCTTCAAGTTTTTGCGGGGGCCCAGGTAAATTTGGGGCCCGTGGGGGTAAAAATTTTGGGGATCTGGCACCCCTGGTTCCCCTCTTGGGGAGTTTTGCCTTTCCCGCATGACCGGTTATCCAAAAAAAACCAGGGGGGGGGGGGGTTCGGGCATTCATGGGGACCGAAAAAACTACCCACTGGCGCAGTGACTTTGAGACTATTTGCGGGACTTTGACCCATGGGGTTGGGCATCAAAAACCGACTTACTACATCCCCTAATCCGGGGAAAGGGTTTTCCCCCCTGTTCGGGGAAAAATTTGGGGGTCAAAAACCCCAAAGGGGGACGCTGGGGGGGGGGCCCGTGGTCCCAACCCTAGCAGTTTCCAGTTTCCCCTAGCGGAGGTTTGTAACAATTTGATGCGGGTAGGGGGCCCACTGATATTGCTCATAACTTCCCGTTAGGGGGGTATTGGCGGGGAGGCGAAAGAAAAAAGGTTGTCCGCCTTTGAGCAAAATTTTCCGGACCTGGAGGTGTCATGGGGAAAAATTTGGGCCCAGGGGCTAGTTGGAGCCCTCCCCCTAAAGAATGATGGGCCCCAAAAGGTAAAGGGTATTAAAGGGAGGTGCCGAAAAGAGTGGACGCCGAGAAAAAGTTTTCCGCTTTTTGTTGTACAGAATGTTTTGGGCTGTATGGGGTTTGTAGGAAAAGAGGGGAAAATTTTTGGAACAACTGTTGGTGCCTGAAACCTTATAGGGGGGATGGTACTGGGAATTTTTGGCTCAAAGTCATGTGCTGGGGGGTGACTTGGGGGCGGAAAAAAAAACCACAAGAGCGTGTTTTTAAAACGGTTTTACTCCCCCGGGGTGTCTTTCAAGAGTTTAAACCAATTTCGGGTAAGCCCGGGCCCCCACGTGCCAGTAACCGCCCAGGTCCCATTTCAGGAGCCCGTTATTTTACCCCCCCCCCCATTATTGGGTTGCCATTCGAACAAATCGTAGGTTCTCGTGGGGCCCCCTTAGTAAAAGGTCTGTGGGGGCCCCCCCAATTTACATTCTGGCATACTGGGATTTTTTTACCAGGGTACCCAGGGGCCCTTCCCCTAAGAAACATGTCCTTTAAAAGGGGTTTTCCCCGGGGATTTAAATGCGGGGTTTTCTAAAGGGAAAGGGTTTGAAAAGGAAAAATCCAAAACAAAACCAGGGGACCCCCTTCATGTCTAGGGTAAGAAAGGGCCCGGGTGTAGACTACTGCACATTAAAAAACTGAGGACCTGGGTTTGTTTCTTTCCCTAAACTGAGGGGGTTAGTCGAAAGATTTAAAAAAAACCTGAAGGGGATGCTGAAAAAAAAGGTGTAAAAAAAGGATGGGAGGGACTGGGATTGTTTGCTGCCATCCCTTTGCTATTTCCATCAGAGAGGTTCCTAAATCCTCCAGGGGGTTTCCCCCCGTTTGAATTGTTGTATGGGAGACACCCGGGGGGGTATGCTGGACTTTCCCCAAAGGAGAAATGGGGAGAGTGGGGCTACCCCCTAAAAAAGTTTTGTAAAAACCCCAAATCGCCCAGATGCGGGTTTGGAAAACAGCCGAGAGAAATTTGCCCTTTGGGTAAAGGAGCACCTGCGGAGGGCACAGGAGTAACGATTTGGAAATATAAAATAGGGCCGCTAGGGTTAGGCATTTTAAACCCGGGGGACCGCGTTTTGGTTTTTTCCCCCCGGACGGTCGAGAGTAAGTTTCCCGGGCCCCCCTTTTGGGAGGGACCTTATGAAGTGGTTTGAGAGAGTTGGAGGGGTAAATTAAAAAACATCCCTCGCCAGGGAAGAGAAAAAACCCTTTTAAAAATATACCAAAAATTTTTAAATTTAAAATAAAGCCCTGGCAGGATAGAGAGGGGCCCCAGTAGTGGGCCCCGACAGCCCCAAATGGAAAACAAAATCAGAAATTTTTGGGAAGGTTGTCAAAGGGGGACGCCCCGTTTAAAGCATCAAAGACAGGAGGCCTTTGGGGGTTGTTTTCAAACGTAAAAAGGGACATCTTCACTGACCTTCCAGGCCCCTAAGATGTGGTACCCGCTTTAGAAAATGTACAGACCCTTGGGGTAAAAAGTTTTGTTTAAAACCCCACCGGGAAACCCAGAAAGCTCGGGACAGGCCCGGGCTCTGAGGGGAAATTTAAAGGGGCATGTTTTGGCCCCGGGTGTCATTGAAGAGCCAAAAGTGGGTGGTTTTAGCCCCATTGGTTTTGGGGCCCAAACCAAAAATGGGGCTTGGCGGGTTCGCAAAAGATTTTCCCCCGACTCAATGAGGTATTAAGTGGGATTCCCATCGATGCCCCGGGTGGTGAAAAAAATTTTAGAGAATGGGGGGCAGCCAGGTACATAAAAAACCCCTGGACCTTACTTTTGGTTACTGGGAGATTCCCCCCGTAGAAGAGGCCAAAAAAAGAGAAAACTGCCTTTCCAAATCCAGATGGGCTGTTCCACTCACCAGGATGCCTTTGGGTTTCAGGGGGCCCCCAGCGACTTTTTTGAGGGCAAAAGGATTTAAAATTTTTAAAACCCCATACCAGGTACGCATCGGCCTTTTTAGATGAAAATTGTTTTTTTCAGTCCCGGGTGGGAAAATCCCATCTCAGCAAAGTTTCAGGCAAATACTCAGCTCACTAAGGGGGGGCCCGGGTTTACAGCTAACCCTGAAAAAAAAGCCCTTGGGCGGAAAAAGCCCGGGTATTGGGGGGAAAATTGTGGGTTTGGGGCACAAAAAAGACCCCAAAAAAAAATAAAGTTTGAGGCAATTCAGAGGTGGCCACAACCCCTGACAAAAAAACAGGTGAGAGCGTTCCTGGGGATTGTCGGTTTCTATCGCCCGGGTTTTTGCCGAAACTTTGCTTCGTTGCAGCCCCGCTGGGCCGAACCCAACAAAAAAGGGGGGAAGGCGGTGGGTGGGGAAAAAGGGGGAGGAGGCAGAGAAATTTTTTCAGGCCCCGAAAAAAAACCCTTTGTAGCCCGCCGGTGTTGGTGGCCCTCCCCGGACCCAAGTAAAGGGGTTTTTTGTTTTATCCCCCCCGGGGGGCCAGACGGCCAGGGTGGGGGTTTGGGGTGGGGGGGGTGCAGGAAAGGGGCACGGAGGTGAAAAGGGGAGGAGCACCCCCTTACATATTTGGTTGGGGGCTTCCCTTTTGGTGAAAGAAAAATATTCCATAAAATAGAAAAAGGGGGTGTCTGGCGATAAAGTGGGGTTTAAAAGCCCTTTCGGAACCCATTGGCAGGGGAAAAATTTTAGGTTGGGGGACAGATCATGCCCCGTTTTCAGTGGGTTGGTACCGAAACAAAGGGGAATAACGCATGGGGGTTCAAAAATTGGGTTCCCGGCACTGCAGGGGTTTTTAAAAAATTTTTGGTAGAAACACAGGGCGGGGGAAAAAGCATATTTTAAAAGGACGGGCCCTTTTCAAGGGTCCAATGTTTGGTGGTTCAAGTGCCCCGTCCCCCGGCCTTTTGGGGAGGGGGGGGGATGTGTAAGCAAAATAGCAGGAAAGTAGTGGATGGAAGGTATGTCCCTTTGGATTATGCTGAAAAAAGGGAGGGGAAATTCCAGGGATGTCAGAGGGCCCGGGCCAGTGGGAAAAGCCCGGTCTTTCCACAACAGCAGAATGGCAAGGGAAGAGAACGGGACAAATGGGGCCACCAAAGGAAACCGGACCTTGGTGGGGAAAAGTTTTGCAGTATAGATTTAAATAAAATAGGGGTTTCTTATGTTTGTGTAGTTTAAAATTTTAGTGCTGTTTAAACTTTATTGGGCTTTAAATTTTTTTGAAAGGCTTTTAGCGTGGGTGGGGGGGGCCGTTCCCCCTCCCGGGCCAGGCTTTACCGGTTTTCCCCCGGCCTTCAAAAACCTGTGCAGGAAAAGGGCCAGGTGAGAGGTTTTTCATTTGGGCTGATTGGTTTAGGATAAATTTTCCCAAAACGGGGCTGAGCAGGAAGGAGCTGCTACAGAAACCAAAAAACTGGGGCCCAGGAGGTTGCTTTTTAGGGGGCGGGACCCCGGGCCCCAGGTGGAGTATAAAACCCGTGAGCCTTTTTGATGCTGGAAGTCTATTATGTTTTGGTTTCTTGATGTTTAACGGTGACGGAAGCCCATGAAAAAAGACTGCCCGTTTGTTTTTCTTGGTTTTTTTTTTTTCTTCCAAAAAAAAAACCCAAAATTTTTTTTTGGGTTTCAACCTTCCCCTTTGTTTCCTACCTCTGTGACCGTGTCCCCCACAAATATTTTTTATATATATAAAAACACAGGCGGTCCCCGGGTTTTTAAACGGGATAGGGGACGAGGTTTGTTTTTAAGTTTAATTTTTGATGTAAGTTGGAACAGGGATGTTTATTTAAAAGTAAAATTTCCCGCAAAAAAAAAAAGGTTTTTAAAATTTTGGATAGTGCAGGGAAGAGTTTTTACATTTGTTTTGCTGTCTTTTGCCCTTTATTAGAAAAATTTCAAACCCAACGTTCTGTAAATTTCATGTACAAAGCCCTTTTTTTTAAAAAGGGTTTGGCACATGGTTATCATGAGGCGGAAACCAAATTTTTGAATGTCAGGCCCTGCCCCATAAGTCTCCCTTTGTAAAATAGGGGGGGCGTATGAAAGTGGAACGGGTGTAAGTCGGGGGCTGGCCGGGATATTTTATATTTCAGAGTGCCCTTAAAAATTTGCTAAAAACATACTCAGTGCCCAAAAGGTTTTGTTTTTTCCCTTTTTGGGGGGCCAGTTAAATTTTATAAACCCTCCGTCTCCCAAAACTCCTAGGGGTTTTAAAAGGGGCCCTTTTTGGGGCCCCCTTTTGAACCTCCTAAACTAAAGCCCCTGCTTGAAAAAACTTTTTCCTTATCATTTCAGGGTTTGCCCCTTTAAAAAAATTTAAGTAAATTTTTCCTCTCAATTTTTTTCTGTCACTTTAGGGGCCCAAATTTTTTTTCCTAAGTTGTTTCCCGTATCCAGTTTTTCTGTTATGGATGGTAATTACAGCTTTCCTACCTGTTTTTTTTATTTAAAAAATTTAAACCCGAAAATATTCTCCCCTTGACTTTAAAGGGGGGTTTGAGTTCGAAAAGAACCTCAAACCCAACCCCACTAAAGTTTTTAGGTTCTAAACCCTCTAGAACTTTTTTCTGCTGTCATCTTTTAATTTCCCCTTAAAAGGTTTGTCCCCGGGTATACTTTGGGAACTCCCATAGAAGAAATTTAGGGGGGAAGAAATGCAAAACCCCCCTCCTCAAAAAACATGCAAAAATTTTTTTTTTAATCAACAACTTCCACAGCACATGACATGGATGAAATGCAAGGGGAAATTTAAATTGTTTTAACCCAATAGCGACATATGACATATGAATATGTCACAATGCCGGTAAGGATGTATGAGGTGGGCTCATTTACTGAACCCACTCCATACCCGGCTGAGTTATGTCCCTAAAAGTCCAATCTATAAAAATATAACATCTTTTATCCCATTCACAGAATGCTGTAGATGAAAAAAAGTCGTTTTACATCCCCAAAAAGTTAAAATAAAAACTGAAGAAAAAGTCACATGCATTCCAAAATGGAATCAATAAATGTATACTTCAACCCACAAGAAATGAGCCGTCACTCAGATCCATAGATTGGAAAACAAAAAAGTTATTTGAGGCAGAATATGGCACCATCTTGTCCCACAAAAAACAAACCCTCATCTATGTAGTTGGGAAAAATAAAAAAGTTATGGCTCTTGGAAGGCCGAGAGGAAAAAACAGACGCGAACAGCCATGGTTAAGGCATTAAACCTGTAGACAAAAGTAAATGAAGACTATTACCAAATACATTACTTTTCTGATTTTAACCCCTAACATACATGTATGTTATGATGTTGGATATGGTTATGTTATAGGCTCAGGAGCTGTGACAACTCCCCCCCCCCCCTTATTTTGCTTATTTTGACATGGTTTTGGATGAGGTTTTTGGAGCATTTCCTCGCCCAAAACCTCGTCCATAACCCCTTCAGTTCATTTAATTGATTCCTATGTAAAACCTCATTGTAGTTCACACACGACGTGGTTTTTACATGCTTCTTTGAAAGCGATGAAAAAGACGTGTCATGTCAATTCTTGAAGCGTGTTTTAGGCGTGTTTTTCAGCGTGGTTTCGGCACAGTTTTTGTGCTGGCTATTAATTTGTATGGGTGAAAATCTCGTCGAAAACCTCATCCAAAACCTCACCGAGAAACGCCTCTAAAACCTCTTCTGAATAAGCGTGTTTCAGGCGAGGTTTTGGGAGCGGAAATGCTCCGAAAACCTCCTCCAAAACCACGTCAAAATAAGCCGTGTGAACATACCCTTACTTAGATGTTGTGGTCAGTGCAATCACAGTTTCTAAACCATAATGCAGAGGTGCACCCCCTCTACATCTTAAATGTGGAGTGAAATGACGATATGAAGCAATACATAAGTATTGCAGTCTAGTGTATAAGCAGAAAAATATGGCTCTTAGAAAAGAGGATAAAAAAAATTCATTACCAAAAACCACTGCTTTCAAATTATAAACTGTTTCCCTGCAGCATCCATCAATAATAAATATATATGTGCCCCTAGATGTGAACAGACATAAGCAGTTTGATCTTGTTTCTGTACTGATGATGCTGGCACTCACCTCTTTCTGTGTGATTGATGATTGATTGCTGCTTAGAAATGCCATGTAATAGAATAACTATAAAACAATTTAATCCTTCGCTGGATCCAGAAGAATTTGTGGTATTGCAAGAAGGTGAATCACAATGTTCATTTAGTGAACTCTCTGTACTTCAGACTTGTGAGTAATGTCTTGTTTTAAAAGGAAATCAGCTGAGATCTGCAAAAAAGTACAATTCGCTCAGAAAACATCCATGCTGATGACTTTTATGTTTTTAATAAACTTGACTATTAAAGAAAACTGTAACATATTCCTGCATTGTTCTTTGTACAGAAGTTATTTTTATATTTGTATCACAAGTATTTTATATGCTGACTTTTGCTAAATCCTCTAAATATCTGGGTTTTTCATTAAAGGGGTTTTGTCACCACAGTGATTAGCTTTTAACATGTAGGGAAAGGTAAATGAAGACTATTACCAAATACACTGTTGTTTTTTTATTTTGCTTTGTTCAGAAGATAAAGACGTTACTGCTTGTGTTTCTCTTGGTTATTGACCACCTCTCCCTTCTCTTATCGATTGCTTCCAGCAGTCTTCCGACCATGGTGAGTCATTCCCTGCTGAGTCTTACCTCTAGCCCAGGAGCTGGTTTAAGTTAATCACATCCTTAAATCTTTAGAGCTTTGTAGCCTTGTGCACTACAGTTTATAAACCTTCAGCAGTCATGTCACTATAACATTCTCAACTGGGATTAGTAGAGATGATATGCCAATCACTGCTAGAGAACCACCCACAGCCTAACCAAGAAGTGTGAATCTGCTTGTGACGCTGTGAAACAGCATGGTGAGACGACCACTTTAATGTATCTATCAACCCATTTACATTGCAATAGAGTGAGAGCAAATGAGGACATAGAATAATTTTCATCAGCCTGTTCCCGCTGATTTGAGGGTTACAGAGTTATATCACCAATATACTCATGAACAGTAAATGACCCGTGTTTATGTAAATGGAAAGGTTAAGTGTAATCTGTTTTTTTTTTTTTAAATAATTGCAAAATATCAGTGAGTGTTACAACCATCACAAATGTATATCATATATACCTATGCAATGTGATGTGTTCCCCCAGGCTATTGCCGTTTGGCATGAATGCATTATAATTTCAAGTCATGTTAAATCCTTGTGGCACACTGGGATAATGTTCACATCTACCTAAAAAGAGGACCTGTGACATCTCCTGAAAAGGCCATACTTACTGCTACAAAGGCAGGCCAAAAACCATTCCTAGTAGGAGGCAAAAAATCCCATCTGATACACAGAAGAGATTACACAGATGCAGGATACTGCGAACCAATCACTCAAACCTAGTATTCATGAGGGGAGTACATAACTGCACATAAGATAAGAGTAAACCGGCATGTAGAAAAGCTACAGTACCATACAGGTGTAAAAATACTGATAAACTACTTACGCAGGGGTGTCCGTATTTTGACCTGGGCACCTGCACCTGTGCAATCTCTCCTATGTATCAGTTGTTTTTTTTTGGGGGGTGCTTTCACACAGCGCAGTTTTGGTGCAGTTTTAACTGCACTCCAATTATGTGCCTTTATCACCAGCAAGCTTCTTTCATTTATCTAAACTGTTTGGAAAGTGAGCAATCAATTAGTGTGTTTGTAATCCACAAGACTTCTAACACAGTAATTAATTACTTACTTGAAACACCTTTCTGAACATTTTAATCAACTGAAAGAAGCTTGCTGGTAATAAAGGCAGATAATTGGGGCGCAGTTAAAACTGCACCAAAACTGCGCTGTGTGAAAGCACCCTTTAGGGCCATTTACATGGCACAGGACAAATACCGGTCGGTTTATCCAACTGGTATTTGTACTGTTTTTGTGTAGCCGTGTTTCATGTCTACGGCCGCTCAGGGGTATCCGTCTGAAAACCGGTCGAAGAATGAACATGTTCTATGTTTTTTGACCGCCAGCGGTCTGAAAAACACTGCACGGATTTTCCATTAAGGTCAAAACCAAAAACTGGCTGAAAAACCGTGCCGTGGGGACAAGGCCTTTGCCTCCTGGTAGGGAAGGTTTTTGCCTTTGTAGCAGTAATTATGCAGGGCAGCCCACTTGATCAAATAGTATGGTTGTCACCAATAGGCTGTAAGCCAGCATAGTGCCTTATATAACCATACGATTGTTTTCCTGTCATATAACAATCTTATAACTCTGTGTTTTGCAGTTCCCTTGTTATTCCTTCTGGAAATGTATCACACGCTGCCTGCAGCCAGTCAGAAGTTGCCTGGGGACCGTTTAGATGGAGAGAGGGGCTGCAGGCATAAATACAGCCTGCCATGATAGACAAGAATTCAGTTCTGTAGTTCATTGTTGTAGTTCATTGTTAGGGTATGTTCACACGATGTAATTTCGGCGCACATTTTGCCGCGTATTTGCGCCCAAATACGGGCGAGATGTGCGCCGAAATTACGGTAATCCACACTTCTCATAAAGAACTATGGATTGCGCCTCCTCTCCCCGCTCGCACAATACGATCGTATTGTACACGCGGGGAGATAAGTGACATGTCAATTATTTGTGGCGAATATATGCTCCGTGAGTAATACATGTCTGTGGGGCCGGAGGGCTGTCCCCCCCCCCTCCCGCGCGCCGTGGGAGTACGCGTGTATCTGCGTGAGCTCCCAAAAGACACGATGTACTGCGGCGCGTACTGTACACGCCGCAGTGCCTCATGTGAACATAGCCTTAGCAGGATTACTTGTTCATGTTACCAGTTGAGGGGTAATCTGCCCATGAGTTAATGGAGCAGAAGCAGGAAGAGGAAAGTAACATCTAGTCTAGATAGAGAGAGGTAAAGTACTCAACGAATGGAGATTAAAAGAAAGAGCGACAGACTAAAGTACATAGAGACAGAGGGGAATTGTGAGAGTGGAGACTGCCCATGAAGAGTGACATTTAGTGTCAGTTAGCATTGTGTAGCCAGTCACCAGGTTCAGAAATCTTATGGGAAGTCCCAAGTCCTAAAGTTAAGAGCCGTGAGTAGAGCCTGCTATGACCCCAAAGCTGCTGTGTCTCTCTTGTCCTTCTCCCCTGGTTGCTCTAAAACTCCCAGCACACTACTGGTAGGCCTACTTCTCCATCACAGTGCGCACTGCATTTATGTTGCCCTTACATATCTACTTTTGTGCAAAAAAGTTACTGATGGTCTTTTAAGAGTAGTTAATATAGAATGTAAGGAAGCCAAAATCAGATAATTGGAAGAACAAAAGAGACGATTACACCTCCAAATTCCATCCAGTGATTTTTAGGCACTGTTAAAAGAAAGGCATGACGGTTTCAAACTTTTACCTCCATTATAGTATGTGTCAGAGTGGTGCCATAATGAGACTGTATGCGAGTCTCAATACTATGACTGTAATACTTATGGCTTTTTATGCTTCAAATGATCTTTAGATCAATGTAGGGTTTTACAGCTAAGTTTGGTTCAGTAGGGCTGGGAGGGTGCTTTCACACAGAGCAGCTTTGGTGCAGATGTAACAGAGCTCCAATTCCACTGCCTTTATTACCAGCAAGCTTCTGTCACTTAACTAAACTGTTTGGAAAGTGAGTAATCAATTAGTGTGTTTGTAATCCACCAGACTTCACACACAGTCATTGATTACTTACTTGGAACACCTTTCTGAACAATTTAGACAACTGAAAGAAGCTTGCTGGTAATAAAGGGGGCTTAATTGGAGCGCAGTTAAAACTGCACCAAAACTGCTCTGTGTGAGAGCACCCTGAGAGGTCTCAGTATTATACAATACCCTTCAGCTGCTGGTGTGCTCAGCTGTACTCCAAACTCTCATTGAAATAATTGGGTGCTCACGCATTGTAAGACTATTACTGAGGAGCGCACTGCCACTAATTGTTATATCCATTTGCCTCCACCAACCTTGATCCAACTCTGAAAGAATCTATTCCTTTTTTTCCTGGGCAAAGAAACATTTGTCTCAACGTATGTAAAATTCCTAGCAGGCACAGCATCAAGAATTTAGTACAAAAACTAAAATAAATATACTGCCAATGGCTCCTCAGTTCCTCCAAGAAGCAGTTTAAACACAGGTCTGTGATGTTGATGTTGGAAAAATTCTAGGTTTCGCGTAAAACCTACCACGTGTCACAATCTGTTTCAGTAACCTAACGCTTGTCATTTGTGAAAACACAAGCAGCACATTGGACACACTTGATTTTGCATGTTACTGAGTTAGAGCCTGAAGTTTTGGATTACTTTGCAATAACATATTACCTAACCTTGCACCATTAATTCACTTCTGTGCCCATTGACGCCTTTGCTCATTCAATTTCTAGCAACGCATTTCTAAAGTTAAACATGTAGCTTTCCAGTTCCTAGATAGTGCCACACTGTAATGGAAAGGTTACAGGCTGTCATACACTGTAAGGAACATGTGGCTAGGGGATCAGGAGCCAGCAGTGTGCAGCCAGTCATCCGTGATGATCATCAGGACGGGAAATTAACGTAAGGAGGACCCCACATACTGAGAAAGAAGCACAAGTCTCTGACACAAAATAGTATTAGGGGCCGTTTACATGGCACAGAGCAAATACTGGTCGATTTGCTCTGTTTTGGGGCCGTGTACACAGCTGCAGGGGGACGGCTTTTCTCCGCGGTTTGTGTATTCAAGCCCTCCCCCTTTGCATTGACTGGTTCATGTTCCACCTGAAAACCAGGCAGAATAATGAACACGTTTTTCCATAGTGGTCTGTAAAGTTTGACAGCCAGTTTACAGACGGCTTTCAAAACCAAAAACTGTCTGTAAAATCGGCTGAAAAACCTGCTGTGGGGACATGCCCTTATTATTAAAATGAACATGTGTTCTCTAGGGGAATGTTCACACGGCTTAATTGCGAGGGGGTACAGTGCACCCCGCAGTTACGCCGGATGTTCGGGAGTCGCGCTGATTAGCGCGTATTCCTGCGACGCGGGGGGGCCCGGCAGCCCACCAGCCCCATTGACATTTATTACTCACGGCGCATATTCGTCACTTATCTCCCCGCTCGCACAACATGATCGTATTGTATGAGCGGGGAGAGGAGGCATAATCCATAGTTCTCTATGAGAACTGTGGATTACCGTAATTATGGAGTGCATTTCGCTTGTATTAGAGCGCAGTAAGGCGTGAAATATGCGGCGAAATGCGCCACAAAATAAGCCATGTGAACATACCCTAAGGCAATGTTCACACGGCTTATTGCCGACGTAATTGTGGGGACGGATTTCGCCCCAAAATTACGCCGGCAGCCGTGCAGTGGGGGCGGAGGGCCGGCAGCTCGCTGGCCCCATAGACATTCAATATTTACGGCGCGTACGCGCCGTAAATAATGTGCATGTCACTTTCTCTCCCCTCGGCGTATTCGCCCAGCGGGGAGAAGAGACGGGGTCCACAGTTACTGGGACGGATTGGAGCCGTACTGCGCTCAATACGGTGCGAGATACGTCCCAGTCATTACGGTAATCCACAGTTCTCATAGAGAACTATGGATTATGTCTCCTCTCCCCGCTCGTAAATACGCCCCGCAATTACACCGGGCGTATTTACTATGTTCACATGGCTTATTTCAGAACATATTTTCATCGGATTGCCGATCGTAAATACGTTCTGAAATCAGTTGAAAATCAGTTGCAAATAAGTGCCACTAAGTGTGGCACGTATTTGTAACTGATTTCCCGACGGATTCACCATCTCCAATCATTGTAGGTGGTGAATCCGTCCGTAAATAATTGACATGCACATTGTTTTTCCGTCCGGATTGCCGTCGTCAATCCGCGGCGGCAATCCGGCACGGAAATACGCGTCGTGTGAACGACGAGCCGTATTTTCTATTGAAATCAATAGAAAATAGGCTGTTACTTATTTCTGACTGATTTGCCGATGGATTGACGATCGTCAATCCGTCGGCAAATCCGCGGCGAAATAAGCCGTGTGAACGAGGCCTAAGTGTCTAGAGCTAAATCTGAAGCCTGGGGTTGGGCTATGCCCCCTTTGCTGTGATTGGCTGCCTGATATTTAGTTCAGCCATGGTGAAGACATGCCCCCTGTGAAGGTACACTTTTTACGGCCTGAAGTGTACTTTTTTTTGGTACCATTTTGCTACAGATGCAACTTTTGCTATCACTTTTATTCCAGTTTTCAGGTGACCTGAGAAACCCCCCACAATTTTGGCGTTTTTAATTTTTTTTCTTCTACGGTGTTCAGCATATGCGATACAGTATATTATGTACTATTTTAATAGATCGGACTGTTTCAGATGCGGAGATACCAAATATGCGTACCTTTTTATTGTTTATTTATTTTCATTTGTAAAATGGCAAAAGGGGGTTATTTGAACTTTTAACATTGACTTTTTTTTTTTACACTTTTAAACATTTTTATTTATTTATTTTTTTACTTTAACATTGAGTCCTCCTATGGTGCTTGACCACCAGGGGGTGTGATCATTTATACAGCCTAATGCATTGTATAAATCAGGCATCCCCCAACTGTTGGGAAACTACAACACTCATCATATCCACTGTTATAGATTATATAAATGCATGATGGGAGTTGTAGTTTCCCAGTAGCTGGAAGGCCGCAGTTTGAGGATGCCTGGTATAAACAATGCAATAGTGTATACAAAGATGACGGTTTAACTACTTCCTATCTGGGGCAGGAAGTAGTAAAACTAAAAACATGGCTGCGATGAAATCCTTCGCAAAGCTTCCAGCTGCCATGTAAACCGATCAGGGCTCCCGTGATCTCGACAAGGATTTATAATCCATTCATCTGACGTCGTTTTTGGATGTTGAAAACTGTGAAAAAACAACGTATTTCACTCAGAAAATGCCGAATTACTGTACTGTTCAATTCAATGGGATGGCCGAATCTGAAAACCGTAAAAAAACATACAAAAGAAATGCACAAAAAATAAAAACTGAGTATAAAATATTGTTTAAATACTGGTCGGATTCTAATTTGAAGTCCGACCAGTATTTGTACTTTGCCGTGTGAACGCAGCCTTAAGGTACTTTCACAAAGTGCGGTTTTGTAGCATTTTTGGTGAACTTTTATATGGTGCAGTACTGCACAGCAGTAAAATTACTGTTATTAATAGCAATTTCCTTTCAGTTTCCTAAATTGTTTAGAAAGGTTTAGCAAGTGAATAATCAACTCTTGTGCTTAGGGTGCTTTCAAAAGATGCGGTTTTGGTGCATTTTCCAGCAAGCTTTTTTCAGTTATCTAAATTGTTGGAAAGGTGTTTCAGGTAAGTAATGAATTATTGTTTTTAAGGTCTTGTGGTTTATAAATACATTGATACATTGATCATAAATACATTGATCATAAATGGATTGATCATTTACTTGTAAAATCTTTCCAAACGGTTGTCATGAATTAAGTGGACTCTTTACTGTAACCGGCTCCTTTATGTGTTGTATAACCCCTTAGATGCCATGGTGGTCACAGCCATGGCGTCCAAGTAAATGAGAAACTAAGCTGGCCATTGTTTGTCGCTCCGATCAGAACCCCCTTGGCAAGATCACAGGGTCCCGATCGGTTTACATGGTGGCTGGAAGCCGTGTGAAGGCTTCCATCACAGCCATGTTTCCCATTTTACTACTTTCTGCCTAAGGCAGGAAGTAATAAAACCGCCATCTTTGTATACCCTAATACATTGTTTACACAATTCAATACACTGAATTAACGATCGCACCACCAAGTGGTCAAACACCCAGAGGGACTCAATCTTAATGTAACAAAAAATAAATAAAAAATGTTTTAAAGTATAACAAAATAAAAAATATTAAGTTAAAATTACCTCCTTTTGCCATTTTGCAAATAATAAAAAAAAATAAAAAAAGTTACACATAATTAGTATACCCATGTTTGTAAAAGTTTGATCCATTCAAATATCCATTCATTTATCCCATACGCTAAACACCATACAAGGAAAAAAAAGGCCCGTCACCTCTCTGTGCCTCAGCCAAAATTGCTTTTGTGCAATTGCTTGCACTCCTATTATTTGTGCTTAGTTTCACTTTCACCAGTTGATGCACAGGTTAGTATAAATTTTTTCTGCATTTCACATTCCATTGCTATAATACTACCTATCCCCCAAATGCGTCTGCTTTTTCCACTATAAATGGTACTAACACTAATCACAAGGAACGTAAGGAATCCTATTTGTCATACTTTGTTTTAAAGTAAGTAATACTATGAAATGTCACTTTGTTAGTTCCCGTATAACTTAGTAATTGTACATTTTACCATTTTGGTAAATTTTCTGACAAGTCTTCAGAAATATACAGTAAAACGTTGAAAACTGTGCCATGGTCTTCTGTTTTTGGGTTTGTTCCCTTACCTCGCTGAATAGTACAATTTCCAGAATATAATGAAGACACTGTTTCGTTGGTCCATTGTAAATGATTTCTGTTTGTGTTACGGTTTGATGATGGCATTTATTTGGCCAGCTGCAGTTTCGGTGTATAAAATTCCATTTCATGCCATTTGCTATAGTAAAGACAATGTTTTCATAGTAATAAAAGGCAATCCCCTTTTTACACACTAGATTGCAGGTGCTGAATTCTCTACCTAATAAAAAAAAACCTCGCATACGTTCAGTTCCCAGATGCAATAATCTATTCTCATTGATGCATATCTGTCATAAAAAATCCATGTATTATTTTACATCTTAATTATCATACATCTACTTCTATAATTTAAAATAAAAAGTGTCAACTATAATCTCGCTGTGCAAGCTGGCCTTTATACTGACTTGGACACCCTGAGGCTGAAGAGCTATCAGTATTTCAGTTAGGACTTCATGCTTTAACCTTTGTTGGTTGTAGCTAGTAATAATGCTAGTAAAGGCAGTCCCCAGGTTACAAACGGGATAGAGACTGTAGGTTTGTTCTTAAGTTGAAATTGTATGTAAGTCGGAACAGGTAGATTTATTAAATGTTATTCCAGCAAAAAGCACAGCACACAAACCGGACAAATACCGGTTGGATAAACCAACCGGTATTTGTCCTCTGCCGTGGGTATGAGCCCTAATGGTGATTTAGCTGCAAATGTTCACAACAGACCTCTAGGAGGTTATCCCTTCCAACATTTGAGTGTACAATCTACTATATAGCTGAAAAAGAATTATGTGAGCTAAAAAAGGCTGCCTTACAAATTGGATCCAAAGGAATTCAACTTTTTTAGGCCTAAGAAGTGAAAGCTGCTTTGTTTAAATAGGCCCTAACAAACTGAATTAGTTGGGAATACAATGACCTTTTCATGAAGAGCAGAAAAATGGCAATTACCATGGCCTGGTTTTGCCAGAGTTTCATGAACACTCATGGTATCAAGGAAACTAGTGAGAATATGCAGGTCAGCCTGAGATTTTATAGTATGGAAAGGAAGGAAGGCCTTCTTGATAAAGAGAGGAATGTTTGATAACCATGAAATCTGTGATCTGCTCGAAGAGCTTGAGGTTTACAAAGCACTTTCTGAGAATCCTAGATGACCTGGTGTGCCACAATACTGAGGCATCCTACCTCCTTCCTAGAACACTAGACATAGTTGCCCAGTGCTGAAGAGAGACAGCTAGAAACCACTAAGACATAAGGAAAGGAGAGAGCAGTGGTGGCAGAAGGAGGACTGGACCGTGCAGAAGCACAACTCAAGACAAACAAATACAAGGAGTGAAAAAATAAAGTCCTCCTACACTTCAACACAGAAAAGTTAGGCTGGATCCACACAGCATCGGACAAAAACCGTCCAAAAGTCGACCGCTTTTTGCCCGATGCACGACTGTGGTTTTTGTCACGTTTTGCGCAAAAACCATGGTCGGTTTTAGCCTTCTTTTTCCATCAGCCGTACAATTGATTGTATAGGAAACCGACGGCACCAGAAAACAAGCTGAGAAAAAACGACCTGTGTGGACTACAGGTTGTTTTTTCTCAAAGTCTATGGGCTGGATAAATGGTCAGATTTTCAGAGGTTTTAGAATGCGAAAACCACCGAAAATACGATCATTTTTGTATGCTGTGTAGACCTAGCCTTAAACGGGAAAGAGAAACATGTGAATAGAGTGCACACTCAGCAGAAAAGTAGAAGAATAAAAGAAATTTCATCTGTACTACATTGTCCAAAGAACCAAAAACACAGAAATGAGAGGGGCTAGCTCAACATTTATAGTGTAATGGGTTGAGGGGGGGGGGTTATTAGTTGCTATTTATGAAAAATTCCAACAATCTAAGCAATTTGCAGGAGCAGAAATACCACATTGTTGTGCTGCTGGTAGTACTTAAAGTGGCATTGCCATCTCAAATATTAAAGGCAGATCTACAGGATATGCTATCAGTAATGGATAGGTGTAAATCTCACGTCTGGAATCCACACCCATCAACCAAAGTGGGCGCACTCGTGTGGTTACACTCTGTCGATTTCAGTGAGAGTTCTGAGTACAGTCGGCTGTATCAAGAACTCCCATTGAAATGAATGAGGAGTACCTGTGCAAGTTCGGCCACTTCTTCATTCAGAGCAGGGAGTTTCAGAGGCCTATTCTGGAGATAGTTGTGCATCCCAATGGTCATATCCATATGTTGTCAAGGTTTGTGATGGCAAAACCCCTTTAAGGAAATAAAATGTTTAGCCCAGTGATAACTACATCTTGTTTGCAAAAGGAGATGTTCTTTATTATCCATAAAACAAATCTGGAAATAGATTTCTTTTTGAGAAAACTATAAAACATTATGAGTTTATATTAAAATCTATTATAGTGAAAAGCTAAAGAAGGAATAAGTATAATCACTGGTATATTCAAAGTGTTGTGTGAGAATACAGTGTTGCCAACATTACCAGCACTATTGTCCATGAGGTGTGTTTGGACATAGCCCATAAACAGGAGTGGTGCTGTTTCTGGATAAAGACCAGTCCTTTTCTCTCTAACTTTATCATTTCATTTATTTCATGGAAAATAATGCAAACACGCCTTTTGGCAGTAGGGTTTTACACAATTCACCTGTTCTGGTTTTCATCTGCTTCACTGCATGCATACTGATGTTATAAAAGTCTATGCAAGTGACCCGATTTTATGCAATTAGAAAAGTATAAAAAAAATGTACTTGTAAGTGAAGGGAGCCTTCAGGAAGACCTTTCTAGAACCAAATTTCAAAACAAAGATTTAAAATAGAAAGTTTTCTGTTATTTTATTTGAATTAAATTTGGGTTATCAAATGCTGGATTAAGAAAATCAATAATATTTTTATATATTGTATATTAGAAATATCCTGTGTGGCAAACTGGTAGCTTTTAATAATATGCTTTAATTATTATTGTCAAGTAGTGTTGATTGAACCGTTTTAGAAAAGTTAAGTTCTAGTAGAACTTCTCAAATTTTTAGAACATTTTACTGTTCGTTCCAGTAAATTTGTAGTTCGACACGCCATTTTCAGTTTTGTTTTCAGCAGCTTTCTGCACTTTTGGTGGCCATCCAATCACCTTTCTGCAGTTTTGGCGGCCATCCAATCAGTGCAGAACACAGAGAAGTGTCAAAAACATCACCGCTGAGGTGTTGGGCTCTCATTGGCTGCTAAAATCACATGACCATGTTATATATATTTCACTGTATTGCCTTGTGAACGCCATTTTCAGCTCACTCTCTGTACTGTACAGACTGCTCTTAGTTAGTTAGATAGCATTTTCCTCTCCATAGACATCAATAGTTAGGGAGTTTGGTATTGCTGGCTGCATCTTTCCCACACCCAGAAGCTGTTATTTGGTGACTTTTGCAGGCTCACATAACGCCTAACACTCATATACATGGATATATTTTAAATAAAGTGCTTGGATTTACTAAATCATACTCAGAAGTTATGTTTTTCAGTAATTGTATAACACACGGTCTCCAAATCTCCTATGTGTCAAAGGGGCTTTTGGGCTCCTTCAGGATGCAGAGCCCCGTAGCAGCTGCTACCGCTGCACCTCCTATAGCTACGCCCCTGCTTGCAAGCTGTCCTCATCTTTTCAGTTAGCCATTGAAAGGAATGAAGTATTTTAGCCTCTCAATTTTTTTCTGTCACTCTTAGAGCCAAATTTTCTTTACTAAGTTGTTCCACGTATCCAGTTTACTGTTATGGAGGGTAATTACAGCTTCTTGTCACTTGTATAGGTATAAAAATTAACTAGAACATCTTCTCCCATTTACTTTAATGGGGTTTGAGTTCTAGTTCGAATAGAACCTCAAACCGAATACACTAAAGTTCGAGGTTCTAATCGAACTTGAACTTTTTACTGCTCGCTCATCTCTATTGCCAAATATAAACCAATGCACCAAAAGTCTTAGGCTAGGTTTACATCCAAGCCAGAGGGTCTGTTCGAAAATGCAGTCACACATTCCGTCAAAAATGTATGTACCCATATTTTTCTGTTAAAATGACAGATATCTTCAATGTAGTCAATATGGTCATGGACCAGGATCAAGTGTCAAATCTGTTATGGAAGCTCTAAACAGAAGGGATTATCCATGAAAAAACAATTGTATTCCATTAAGGAAAGGGTGGTCCAAAAAAAGAAAAAAAATTAATACTTGCCTAGATGTCCCTCACCGCTGTTGATCCTGAGCTCCTGGCTATGAGCTCCTCTCAACTTCCAGGTTCTCATCCCAACATGCTGGAGAGGTGAATGGAGCGTGAGCCTATCCTTTTTGTTGGTATAAGAACCTGTAAGTTGAGAGGAACCGGAAGCAACAGTGGCAGGGGACATCTAGGTAAGTATATTTTTTTTCTTATTTGGACCACCCTTGCCCCAATGTATATAACTTTTTTTTTCACTGGACAACCTCTTTAATGTGCCAAATCTGTTACATTACAGGAAATTATCTGGTTAACTTTTCACGTATTCATTTTTATGTTTTGTTCTCACTAAAGTTATCTTGTCTGAAGCTTTTAAGCTGTGTATTATGTATTTATCCATTGACGGGATACACATTGTGCTCTTTTTATATAATATATTTTATTCTATGCAAGAACTGTATTTTGGCCACTAGTTTTCTCCTGGGTAAATAAGTATCAATTACTGTAATATAGAAGAATGGGTAACTTGTTTCCCACATTGAATAGAAAAGTATTTGAAACTATGCTTCTCTGTTTCCTGAGCAGTTGAAGCAAAGTTCATCATCAAATATAAAGTACAGAAATTTGTAGCTGACTATAACAAAATCTTTATTTGAAACAGCACATTAGTGACTAAAATAATAGATTACACCTTTGATAAGGGTATAGTCGGGAATCTCTGCCTCTGCCACCCAGCTCTTCTTATTTATGTACATGAATAAGCAACATTTCATCCTTCTTGTTTCATGTGGCAAACCATTCGTAGCATGAGTGACTAATGAACAGGTGCTCATTCACCCACATTGTGGAAAAAAAGGTTGTCTAACTGGTTACACACAACAGGTTCTTACTTTTCTAGTTTTCTGCTCTTTTCTCTCTCCTAGAGAGAGAGAAAAAAATGAAAAATACTGTATTGGTTTTTATTCATATTTATTATATTGGTATTATACTCATTTGTTTCCATTAATTTAATTATTTTAACATGTGAACTGGGATCAAACTGGCATCACATATATGAGGGAGTCCACTAGAGGAGTGTTCACTGCTAAAGCCAGGCTTCTATCTTCATAGCCTGTGTAGTTTCTCTTACAAAGGACAGTACGAGATGCACACTACTGTGTTCTGATGTCCTGTATATATTCTCCTACACTGCATATTGGGGTAGGTGTCATTCTGGCACACTAACAGCGCTTGATAAATCTCTGCGTAGTTAAAGTAGTGTATTATTCTGTATTAGTAAAACATGACTGTTTTATTCTAGAAACCGTGGGTTGTGTTTTGTATTGAAGTTCATCTCCACTGAAGAGAAGTGAGGTGCAACTCCAATACCACACACATCCTGTGATGCGGAACTGTTTTAGGATGAAAGTAACCATGTTTTTCTAATCCTGAACAACCCTTTTAGTTTTTATTCATTCTCTTCATTTACCAGTTTTTTTCTGGGTCTCAAACCTACAATCTGTTGTTTGGAAAGCAGAACCAATGCACTGTCTCCTCTGAGGCTATATTCTGTAACTAAAAGTTTAAATTGTATTCTTCTTCAAAAACATGGAATAATAAAAGTTAATTTTTTTTCCTAAAGTTACTAAAAAATAACAGCACAATAGCAATTGCACTAAAGCACATATCTAATACATCTTATTAAAAATTCATAAGAGAAAAGTACATAACAAACATATTTGGTATCTCAATGATAGTAATAACCCATACATTACATTCAACACATTTATGGTTCTTAATGTCATAAAATAAAAATATTATAATTGCTTAACCCATAATAAAAGTAAATATAAAAGGCACCTAGAAAAAAAACAAGACCCAATATAGTGATTTTGATGTAAAATTTTAAAAGTTGTAAAGTTTGGGGTGTTAATTGTGGTGTGGCAAAAACAACAAAAAAATCTTCGGACTATACATTCTACGAATAAAAGGGTTAAATTCTAAACCTTTCAGCATACAGCTGCCCCACTCCTTTTAAGGATATTTTCACATGGCATATAATTAAAAAAAACACACACACAAAAATGCAGCAAAATAGATCAGGTAAGTTTATTTCCCTAAGGGCTCATTCCCACGGCAAAGGAAAAATGGTGGTCGGTTTATACCTCTCTCTTCCCATTGATATGTTCATATTCTGTCCGAAAACCGGGCGGAAGAATGAACATGTTCAATGTTTTTCCGGTGGAAAACCCTTGCAGTGGTGACAGCTGCACGGGTTTTCCATAGCGGCTCGGTGTGTTTGTTTGCGGCTGGTTTTTCAGACAGTCTGCAAAACCGCAGACTGTCTGCAAAACCGGCCGCGAACCAGTGCCGTGGGGACATGCCCTTACATCTGATATAGTGTGTTAACATTGTGGCTTAACCATCAATAAAGAAGTTTAAATCCCCCATACCCATATATTTTCTAAAAGTAGACACCAGATACACTGGTAAGATGCCATTCATTACTTTATACACATAGGCACCATCATGTAATTTTGAGTCAAATTGCATGTTATAAAAAAAAAACCTCTTCAAGGTAAAAGTTTGAAATTTTCATATTTCATATATGCTGTACGTATAACTTAGGTCCTGTTCATAAAAAATGTAATGGTTGAACAGCTCCATGTCTTGGTGTAGGGCAATATAGCGATAAACATGAAAACAAAATCAGTGCCCGCACCAACCTCTTGGGATAAAATGTAAAAGCGACTTTATTCCAAAAGAAGATAAAATACAAAATACAAAAAAATAAAGACAAAAGTAGTGATCAAAGCAAGGTAGGTGTAGAGAAGGCAAACTAGCCTACGTGTTTCGAACAAAGGTTTTTACTCATGGTAAGGTCATGTTCACACAGTATTAACACATATTTTGCAGTCCAAAACCCGGAAGAAGTACAAGCCTTTTCATTATACTCTCTCTATTTGTAAGTTTCATTTCTGGTTGTGGCTTGAAAATATTGCAGCAAAATAAATGACAGATAACAGTATGGGCAACATGTATGAAACCCAGTGTCGACGTACCAGTTTTAAATCTCTTTAGAAGAGTGTAGAAGGTGCCAGTATATATGAAAGTGTCTCACAACTCTTTATACATGTGTAATGTTCTATGACAAAATGTGTCATACATGTTGACCAGTTTGTAAGGCCTCCGCCTAAGGCCTGTATCTATCTAAACATGTATTCCTAAAACTACCAAAACTGGAAGGACCAACAATCTTGAATTTATCCTGTAAACTTTTAAAACATAATAAAGTATGAAATACAATGATTTAACACTTGAAAAAGTAAGTGCACTCCTAAATCACGGAAACAAGATTGCAGTTATCTTGTTTGGCCATTGACAGCTATTAACAGTATCACAGAACTTTGTGACAAACAGATATAGTAAAAAAAATGCATGAAATCTTATATTTAATAAAAACTCACATCCAAGCAGGTGTGAAAAATAATGTAAAAATAGTAATAGGTAACGTTTTTATATACAAATATTCATCTACATCAACAAGAGGCTGTGTTCTTCTAAAACACTGGAACAGATTCTATGAAATATTTGGCTATCAACCATAAATGTGTTGAAGACATATAATGCACAAAGCAGACAGTTACTGTGCTACCTAAATCTTCATTTGAAAGACTGCTTAGATGACATGTATAAAAATATAACTTAAAGTAGTTTTATCATTAATATCTTTCAGACTCTGTCTGTGAATGGGAGTTAAATTGAGGGGCGTGCTAGCTTGTCTGCGTCTTCCCCCCCCCCTCTACCCCCCCCCCCTCCGCACACTGGCTGATATCCGCCCCTAACTTATATACAGCGGGGGGGGGGGGGGGCAGGGGGATTGCTGCCAGAGGTTAACCTGGTGTGCCTGCCTAGATAGGTCTATGATTGCTAATAGTGTTCCTATACCCTCTGCTTAGCATACATATCTCCACATCTCCAGCAACAACAAACAAACCCTCTCAGAACAGACACATACATGGAAGCTGCAAAGTGTTACTCAGGATGTGTCCCTAGTACAGCACAGCATGAACTGTTCACAAGCCTCCCTGATCTGTATAGTATTATTATAGTTACAGCTCCACAGACATCATGATTATAGTAACACACAGGGTCACTGCTGTCACATCTGTGTAGAGAGCAGGAGGAAGCAGGCACACACAGGGTTAATCCAGGCAGCACGGACATAGAAGCCAGAGTCCCCTTTCCCCCTCCCTCCATTACAGAAGCATTCTGTGCAGGAGGGGCTCTCTGCTCCGACCTGTCTTCAAAGGTGATGAGTCATACAGACCTGACAGCCAGTGAGCTAAGGATCAACAGGTCGGCTGCTATAGAAATTTGAGAAGCTGATGCACTCCTATGAACAGGGCTAGCTCAAAATCAGTAGGACATTTGTAATGAACATATATTGCAAAGCTGCTTGTTTTTTAAAGATCTTTTAATTAAAACCCAATCATTGTAGCGAGACAACCCCTTTAATATTGAATACACACAACCAACTTCAAGCAACTTTGCATCAATGGCTATAAGCAAAATTCTAAAATGCATACCCAGGCAGATGCCTTATGTAAACTCTATAAACACTGTAATATGGGAAGAGTTCACACATACTACACGTCTGTGCTCATAGGTGCACATATTAAAGAAACGGCAAAACTCATGAGCTGCAGGAGGTCCCGGTGTTGTGTACATGATACAGAAACAAAAAGCAGCTGTATTATAACTGTTTGCAGGCAACCAATACAGATTTGTATTTCTTTTTTTGTGAAACTAGTTGAAAAAGATTGTTCATGGGGATAATGGGTGGAAATGTCTTTTCTGTCTGACGGAAATGTCTTCTTTCTATCAGAAATATAAGAAAATAGAAAAAAAGGGGTATAGTGCAGCTCATATCATATGTTTTATAATGATAGTAGCAGTAACAAATCCCTCCTATTGGAAAGGTACACGGGTTAAGTATGGCAGGTCCCAGATAAAAGCTACAAGTCCATGTTTATTCACAGTTTCTTAGCACCAACAGAAACAATTAAAATACAAACTTTGTTTCACATAATTAAAAACAAAAAAAAAAAAAACCTTTGAATGGTCTAACGCTTTTGAAGCCTACAAGCTCGAAATGCATCAGAAGAGCAGCATTCAGAGGGTTTTTTCATTGTTTTTAATGTGAAAGAAAGTTTGGATTTTAATAGTTTCTTTTGGGGTTCAAAGAAAATTTGGGGATATCCAATCCCGCATTTTTTCCCCTTTTTGTATTTGCTGTAACCCTGGCATGTAAAGGGTATCAGTAGAGAAGGAATCTGCAGATTGTATGCTAAAGATCAGGTACAGACGGGATTAGGACAATGTAAATAAAAAATAAAATGATTGATGTTTTTCCCCAAGTTAGTAAAAACTTATTGGACACCCACGACCAGATATTGAAAAAAAGTCGGGGTTGTAAATGTGGCCCCATATTTGAAAAGGGATGAAAAATGGGGACATGCTCTCTGTCACATATGATGGCCTTTTTCTGGAAAAAAAAGTATGAGGCTGGGCTAGAACTGTAAAAATTCTGTACGGAGGAAAAGGGGGTTTGGGAACGGCAACCGCCCTTTTTTCACTTGCCTAACCTTAAATGGTCTTTATCACAGAATCACTAGCAGCTTCAGATTCATACTGTAATTTAAACTGTGGGGGGTTTTTATAGCAGGGTTTTAAATATTTAGCCCTCATAACTATTTTACAGTTTAAAAATGCGTTAGAAGAAACTTTATTTTAAATAGCGCCAAATATTCCGCAGACTTTACAATAAGGAGGGAAAAAGCACGACAAACCAGACATTACATTATAAAAAAGTACTGAAAAATGAAACGAGGGTGAGGGCCCTGCTCGCAAGAGCTTAAATCTTTTAGGGTGTATGGGTTAATCTTTAGGGTGTAGGGTGTATTAAATGCAGGAGTTTTAATCAGGGAAAAAAAGCTACAACCTAAAAACAATTTTTAAAAACAAACAAGCAATTTGTTAAGATAAAGGTTGCTCCACCCCACCTGTGACTACTCCCTACTTCCCTGTCTAATCGAAGGCAGATAGGGACTAACCAAGACACTTGTTGAACTCGAGCAGATAAAACCTCTTAATCCTACCAGGGGTGATATCAAAAGGAAAAAGTTTTAGAAAAAATTTAATTTTACCTTTCCCAAAAAGTTGAAACTAAAATTGATAACCATTGTAAAACTTTTTTTCTTCAAAACGGGTTATAATTATAAAAAAGTGTTCTGTTCTATATTTTTTCCAGGGCATGGCTTTCTCTCTTGAAGAGAGGCTGCAGCTGGGCATCCATGGGCTTTTACCTCCTTGCTTCCTTAGTAAAATTTGTTAAGGTTTAAGTTTTCCCCAAACAGAAAGACGAAGTTGACCTTGAGGGGGTAAGAATAAAAAAAACCATAGACTTTTTAAAACATATACAGTATGCAAGTTTGTAGCAATAGAAGTGCATAAATTATTTTCATAAGTTGCATCCTTCAAGATAAACTAAAGCAAGACACGTCTTGGGGAAAGCAAATTTAAAATGTGGGCCCAAATGTTAATGGGCGGGGCGCCAGAGTTCTGGCGTCCTTTCCCGCCCAAAATCAGGCGCCCCCGTTCGCAAAATTTTAAAACCTCCAGAATCAGTTCAGGGCCCTTTTAAAAAGCGCAAGCGGCACTTTTTAATGCACCGATTTGGGGGGCTGCGGAAGGTGGGGCGCACAAAAACCGTATGAAGCATAGATTTAAGCTTTGTCCGGCAATTCTAGGGCCCTTGCTGCTGGAACTTATACCCTTCAAAGTGGTTTACCTGAGCCAAAATTTTCTTTTCGCGGAATGGCCTGATTTTATGACCCGGTAAAACTTATAAATTTTGCCCATGAAAATTGGCGTTTAAACGTCAAAATTCATACATGTCGCCCAAAATGTTTAACAGTCAGTGTAGTATGGCTTCTAGGTATTCTTAAGTTTTATTTTCCCTCTAGTCCCATTCAACTAGTCCTTTTCTGTCATATAAGGCACCGACACTAGTTCTAAATCGCTTTAAGGGTTTTAAAATTTTAAATGGTCAGTATTTTTTTAACCCCGTTGTAAGTGGCTAGTTAGGGGGTCCAGCGGGGCACAATTACAAAGGCCCCCAATGGGGGGGCCCCAGGTCCCCTTGCCGCATGGTGTATTGCTGGTCACAAATCCCACGATGAGATTCACAGCTCCGTAGGGGAGGGGGGGGACTGAACTTAGGCCCCCTATACACTGTACCGGGCCCCTTAGCCCAGGGGCACAGTGAAATGCAATGACGTCATCGCCGCTGCCTACATCTAGTTGGCGCTTCAAAAGGCCGCCCCATGGACCTGGAGGCCCCAATTTATGTGTCTATACCAAAGTTGGTGCACAAGAAAAAAATCAACAGACACTAAGGCCAGCTCAATTTTGTTTTAAATTAAAAATAGATAAAATTAATCATTTCAAATTAAACTAAAAATTAAAAAATATCCCAAAAAAACATCTGATTAAATTAATATTTAAAAGTATCAATAAAATTAATTTAAATAAAATAATCTAAAATAAATTAAAAAAAATAACCAAAAATCCCCTTTTTAGTAAAATATTGTAAACATTATCGTGATTACAACCACATCAAAGCAGGCTAAAGTAAAGAAAAAAATTTTTCGAATTGCAGTCAGTGAATAAAACTACTTTGAAAATATCTTGCTTGTGCACAAAAAGTCCCCTTTGGACCTGTCTGTGCTGGTATTGCCTATGTGAATAAAGGGGAGAAGGAAAAAAAAAATCCCAAACTTTTAAAATTATTCAAAATTAGTTTTTTTAATGTAGTAAAAAAAGAAAAAAAAAAATTGGAAAAATAATAAAATGTTCCTAAAAAGTTTTAACACAAAACAATATTCTGACCTAGGGACTGCATTTTGTGAAGAAAAATTTAAAAATTATATAACAGCATTAAAAAGGATTTTCTAAGATTTTAATTAGAAAAAATATAAAAATCAGGATGAAATTTTATTAATAACAATTTTTCAGTAGAAAATCTACTCAATAAACTGCTTTAATCTCTATAGACAAGGACAGAAACTCAGAAATGTCAATCATACTTTTAAATGTTTCTCTTTCTACTTTGTCACAATGCTTCTTTTACAGAAATTTTGAAAAATCAAATTTTGTTGTTAGAATGTTGCAAGTCATTTTAATCACATTTGACATTTTGGATTTCCCTTCCCTACCTTTCAACGGGAATAACTGCATATGACAGGTCTCTGGCTTTTTGGGCCCAAGCAAGATCACTACTACAATAGTTTTTATTCATTGCCCTGCATTCAACGCTTTTTCTTTTATTTCTGTCATTTTATGTGGTTGTAATGATAATACTACGCTAACTCTTTAAATACCCGACTCAGAACGGGATTTATGGTAGATGCTGTATTGGTTTAATTATTTTAGATTATGTTATTTAATATTAATTTTATATCACATAATTTAATATTCATTTGATATGAGATAATTTTAGATTTTTGGGATATTATATGATTTAATATTAATTTAATATTATTTAATTTTATATTATTTAATTTTATATAGTTTAATAATTATAAATTAGTTTTTATTACTTTAGTGATATTAGTTGAGAAACAATTGATATTTTTGGCCCTATTAGCAACTCTAGATTGTTTACGAAAATTTTGGCCTCCGTCAGACCGCTTTTTACTTGGTCTGGCAGCTAGATCTATTTACATGTATTAGTATACATTTGGATCTCTCCCCAGAGGAGAAATGCCATGCAAGAATTACTTTTTTAATATTGCAGCTAACATGGATCACAGATATAGCATAAAACTAACCTTTCATTTTCTACAATTTAATCTATTATAGGCAATACTCTGATCTCCAGTAAACATATTGGCACTGTTGATCATGATGTTTTCTATAACAAATTATTCTCGTTACATAAATCAGATTGCAAGGTCTTAAGCTGACAGATCTGGATGGTTTTTCAGTCTGTGTAAAAAAAAACAATCTCATTCATTAACTGCCAACAGAAATCTCCAAATGGCGAGAAACTGAAATGTATTACTTCTCATCATTCAGTTATTAAACTTCATTTCTAGAAGACCAGAATTCTTGATCAACGATGTTACTGTTTATTTGTTTACTACTGCATAAAATTGAACGTTTACATCAGTATCTATTGATATTGATATTCTAGCAATAGTTACAGTATATCGTTAAATTTCACATTCAGTTCTACTAAATGTGTCTGGTAAAGTGGATGCTTGTGTAATCTAGAACCAACAATATTGCCGCATCTCACACATTGATGGCAAAGCAATATGATATGCCATCAATGGGTGATAGGTGTGGGTCCCACATTTGGGACCCATCTCAAGGACAGGCCCTTGAAACTTCCTCAGCAGAATGGACAAGTGGCATTCATTTCAATAAGAGTTCAGAGTACAGCCAGAGATGGGATCTTTACCTATGAAACATTAATGGCATATCCTATTGATATGACATCAATGTGTGAGATGGGATCACCCCTTTCAGGCTGCAGGACAAGCACAGTAACATAAACTAGAATGATTGACTTGTACATTTCCATGAAATTACTGTATACCATTCCCATTAGGCGGAAGGCATTATTTAAGAGTAGTGAGGTTGCTCCCATCTCAGCCCTACCTTGCCTATTACCAGTTTTTATGTTGCACCATATTAATGGGCCTCTTCAGGGCCACCAACAGAAATTTCAGGGGCCCCATACAGTTGAAGCCTCTGGCCCCCCCCTCAAACACCGCCCCCCGCGGGCATGCAGGTAGGGCGGGTTTTGTACCCCGGCGGGGCAGGGGGCCCAA
>JAODAL010042182.1:0-35101 GCA_025379985.1 Phyllomedusa bahiana | reverse complement strand
CCTTGTTGTTTTAAAAATACCCCGGATGTGGGGTTCCCCACTAGACACGAGATCCCGCTCCCAGGTCTACAAACTTCATGTCCACATCGACACACATCAGATAGTCCACCTCATGGAAGAACTTTTCTTGGGGATACCCCGGGGGTCTCCATGCGCCTCATGCTGATGTCCTGCCATCTCTTATAGGCTGGGAGTTGTAGTACTATTAGTTGTCTGTTCTGGCCAAGGGTAAACGTCGGGACCTCGTTGATGCGGTCGGTGAGGATGTAATAGTTGACTTTGTGTCCGACCATGAAGAACTTTTCTGCCGTCTCGATGAATGTTTTCAGGAAAACAATATACCTGGAAAAAAAGGAATATTTCCTTATTTATGGAGATTAAATATGTCCTCCTAAACCACAAACCCCACATCCTCCATCTCCAGAGATTTTTAGTTAAAGGTTGGCTACCTGGGGTCCCCAGTTTTCTGCAGATACTTTCCCATGCTTTATGTCACGTCTTGGAGATCCCTTTAATTAAAAAAAAAAAAGTTTCTCTGACTTTTTTTATGCGCCAAATTAGTAGTCACCCAGACAGGAAAATTTGGGTTTTTTTGCTGGGGCAAAGAAACTCATGCACTAGGTCGTAAAAGAAATTGTAAAATACATTCAAATTCTGTTATAGAGCCCGACCAGAATTTTACAATAGTTTTGGTTTTTGGCGCGGATTTTGTGGTTGGTTTTCGTACGGCCCATTAACATTTGAACTGTGCTATACTTTGCCATTTTCAAGTGAAATACAGCGGATTTTACAACATGTTCTAAGATTTTTAACGGATTTTGGATTTGAAATCCGATCTCAGAAAAAACCCAGCTGGTAGACTACCTCGGGTTTTCTATGAGGTCTAGGGGGGGAAACTAAGTCGGATTTTTTTTCGAATTCTAAATACTGAATCCGCTCAAAAATCCGACAGTAAATCACTGCACTGTAGACGTAGCCTTAAAGGGGTTGTCCAAGACTTTTAAAAACCTCCCACTGTGCTAAAATAGAAAATTACCCCATACTTACCTCTCACTAAACAGGAAGTTGAGTGGTTGCTAGGCAACCTCAAATCATATACTTAAAGGGCTTTCCAAGACTTTAAAAAAAACTTCCCTACCATCTCTCGCCAAAATAGAAAATTCTCCATACTTACTTTTCCCCCCCAAAACCGTTCCAGAGCTCCGGTCCCCCCCTCCCCCCTGCACTGAGCATCACGTTTGGATCCAGATCTGCAGCCAAACATGGCCTCTGGTCACACGAGCCCCACTAATCACTGGCCTTGTGGTCACAGATGCCGCAGCCCAAACAGTGACCCTGTGGTCACAGATGTCGCAGCCAATCACTGACCTCTGTGGGCACATATGCCGCAGCCAATCACTGCCCTGTGGTCACATGATTCGCAAACCAATCACTGGACCTCTGTGGTCACATGAGCGCAACCAATCACTGACCTCTGTGGGTCCCCATGATGCTTTCAACCAATCACTGACCTCTTGGTCACAAAAGATGCCGCAGTCCAATGTGAACCTCTGGGTCACATGATGTCGCAGCCATCACTTGAACCTCTGTTTATTACATGATGCCGCAGCCAATCACTGGCCTCTGTGGTCCCCATGATGCCCCAGCCAATCATGACCTCTGTGGTCACATGATGCTGCAGCCAATCACTGACCTCTGTGGTCACATGATGCTGCAGCCCTCACTGACCTCTTTGGTCACATGATTTCCCCACCCAATCACTGACCTCTGTGGTCACATGATGCTGCAGCCAATCACGACCTTGGGGTCATTGATGCTGCAGCCAATCCTGACCCTGTGGTCACGTGACCCCGAGAAATCATGACTGTGGTCACACGAGCCGCACCCAATCACTGCCTTTTTGGTCACATATGTACATGCGATTGGTTCAGCAACATGTTTAGGGGTACTTTTCTATTTTAGCAAAGTGGGTGGTGAAAAGCAGGTTTTTAAAAGTCAAGTAAAATCCCTTTAAGAATATAAATTGAGGTTGCCTAGCAACCACTCAACTTCCTGTTTGGGTGACTACCAGTTTAGCACATAAAATATTCATAGAAACTTTTTGAGCGAAATATTTGGCGGGGGGCCCCAACCCCCCGGGGACCCCGCCTGCCTTATAGAGCCACATAAAAAAAAGTTAGCAGACACCAAGCCAGGGGGACTACAAAAGTGAGAACCCCCAAAAGTATGTGGTCACCTCTCCACCTCGCCGAATGGCCACAGGAAATGGTTTGGGGGACCCCCAAGAATGCCCAAAAAATGGCCGCCCTTAAACCCCCCCCGGGTGCTCTGTCCCCGCCTCACTTCTTCTTCTTTCGCGAACGTGGTCAGTCCGATTCGGAGGGGCGTCGCATTGTACGGGGTTGGGGAGAAATGTGAAGGTGCCGTTCCATATGATTGGTGCCAGCCATGGCGTCAGCACTTGTACGTCAGCCCTCCTGATGCAAAAGGGTACAGCATGAATGGAACTATTGTCATGTATTTACTACAGAAGATGAAAGAACGGATAACATAGGCCAGAAGAACAACAAGTCCCAGCAAGCACGTGCTATGGATCATGCTAAGATGGTGTCAGAAATCTGACCGACAAGATGCTAGGACCTGTATTTTTCTGGGCAGGAAGGAGGGACATTGATGTATTGGCATAGTTGCCAATTTTTGAAAGGGTGAAAAAGCGGGGAACTCTGTGGGCGGCGCGGGTACGCGCCGCGGCAAAATTTGCTGGACAACCCCATCTTGTGGGATGCCACGCCCCTTCAAAAAGCCACACCCACTCCACCTAACTGATAACGGTTGGAAGAAACCAGGGGAGATCCCTTATAGCCAGGTAGTGCCCCCCCTAACCAGGTAGTCCCCACAGGCTGGGAAGGGCCCCCTTGTAGCCAAGTAGATGCCCCCTCTGTACCAGGTAGACCAAAATTGTACCAGGAGATGCCCCCCTTTGTTACCCGGGAGGGGCCCCCCCTTTGTTAGCCAAATAGTGCCCCCATTGTTGCCAGGTAGTGCCCCATCTTTTTTCCAGGAGTCCCCCCATTGTTGCCAGGGAGTGCCCCCTTGGTTCCAGGTAGTCCCCCATTGTTGCCAGGTAGTGCCCCCATTTTTTGCCAGGGAGTGCCCCCATCTTTTTGCCAAGTATTGCCCCCCCTTGTTACCCGGTATGCCCCCATCGTTAGCCAGGGAGTGCCCCCATCTGTTACCAATAGTGCCCCCCTCTGTTAGCCAAGAGGGGCCCCCACGTTAGCCAAGTATGCCCCCCCTTTAGCCAGGGAGTGCCCCATTGTTAGCCAGGTAGTGCCCCCCCTTGGTTGCCAGGTAGTGCCCCCCTTGGTTGCCAGGGAGTGCCCCCCTCTGTTTGCCAGGTAGTGCCCCCCTCTGTTTTCCAGTAGGCCCCCCTGTTAGCCGTAGTGCCCCCTTTGTTGCTAGTTAGTCCCCTTTTGTTGCCAGGATGCCCCCCATTTTTTCCAGGTATGCCCCCCTGTTGCCGGGGCCCCCTCTGTTACCAGGTAGTGCCCCCATTGTTAGCCAGGGGAGTGCCCCCCCTGTTTGCCAGGGAGTCCCCCCATCTGTTAGCCAGGGATGCCCCCAACTGTTAGCCAGTATGCCCCCCTTTTTTGCAGGTAGTCCCCCTTTGTTGCCAGGTAGTGCCCCCATTTTTGCCAGGAGTCCCCCCTGTTGAGGTATGCCCCCCCTGTTAGCCAGGTAGTGCCCCCATCGTTTCGCCCGGGAGTGCCCCTTTGTTGCCAGTATGCCCCCCTTGTTGCCAGGGTATGCCCCCCCTTGTTCCAGGTAGTTGCCCTTCTGTTACCAGGTAAGCCCCCAAAACTAATAAAAAAAAAAATAAAAAAAATCCACCCCTTACCGGCTCCTGCACCGGCCCTCCTGCCCATCCCTAGCGGCGCAGGGGGGATGAGAGCAGCCCGCGTCACCCCCCGCAGCCGCGCGTCACTTCCCCCCGCGCCCCTTACCTGTATTTTCGGCGCACACACCCCCCCGCAAAAAGGGGAGATAAGGGGGGGATCCCCCCCCTGCCCCCCCCCAATGGCCCGGCTCCCCCCCCCATTTTAGGGGGTTTTTCCCCCCCAAAGGCCACCCCACCTGCCCGGCGGTTTTAAAAAGGCCCCCCCCCCCCTCACGCGGGGGAATGCAACCCCCCGGGAGGGCGGAGGGGACCCCTGCGGGGGACCCCCCCGCCAAAAAAAAAGGGAGGGGTTGGCATTTTGGGGGGGCGAGGGGACCCCAAGGGACCCCCCTAACAAAGGGGCATTGTTATTTTTGGGGGTAACAAGGAGGCACATATAATTTTTTTTTTAGGGGGCAAAAAGGTGGAACAAAAAAAAGTTTTTTTTCCTGGATTTACAGGGCCACAAAAGAAATAAACCCAAAAACCCCTAGCAACCAACCGAGGCCTAGCAACCATCAGACCTATACAACCCGAGCCCACGCAACCCGTCAGACCCCTAGCAACCAAACCCCCAGCAACCAAACAAGCCCATAGCAACCAGTCAGAGCCCACAGCAACCAATCAGAGCCCCACAGCAACCAAACAGAGCCCATCAACCAGTCAAAAGCCCAACACCAATCACAGCTCATCGGACCAATCAGAGCCCATAGCGGCCAATCAACCCATAGCCACCAAACGAGCCCATAGCGACCAATCAGAGCTCATAGCGACCAATCAGAGCCCATAGCGACCAATCAGAGCACAGCTTTCATTTTTCCACAACAATTTCCAGCGGCGCTCTGATTGGTCGCTATGGGCTATGATTGGTTAATATGAGTTTTGATTGGTTGCTATGGCTCCTGGTTGGTTACTATGGGCTCTGATTGGTTGCTATGGGCAACAAGAATAATTTTACTGGTAGTCATAATCAATGAGGCCCATAGTGTACATTGGTCCTGTGTGTTGTGGTGCGTGTAAACTATATGTGTATATTCTGTGGTAAATGTATGTGTATATATTTGGATACACGGTATTGTTGTATCTACGCTGTTATATTTGAGGTGTACATTAGTATATACGGTGTTATATGTGTGATGTATATTTGTATATATGTGTGATGTTTATTTGTATATACGGTGTTATCTGTGCGGTGTATATTTGTATATTGTGCAGTGTATTATTTGTATATTTTGTGCGGTATTTTATTTGCATAAAACGGTGTTATATGTGTGATGTATATTTTGTATATCGCTGTTATCTGTGTGGTGAAATATTTGTATATATGAGGGGTATATATTATGCATATACGGTGTTTATATGTGTGATGTATATTTGTATATACGCATGTTATCTGTGTGGTGTATATTTGTATATATGTTCGGTATATATTTGCATATACGGTGTTTTATGTGTGATGTATATTTGTATATACGCTGTTATCTGTGCTATGTATATTTGTATATATGTGCGGTATATATTTGCATATAAGGGTGTTTTATGTGTTTATATTTGTATATAACGCTGTTATACTGTGCTATGTATATTTGTACATATATGTGCGGTATATATTTGCATATACGGTGTTATATGTGAGATAAAATTTATATACGCTGTTATCTGTGCTATGTATATTTGTATATATGTGCGGTATATATTTGCATATACGGTGTTTTATGTGTGATGTATATTTGTATATACGCTGTTATCTGTGCTATGTATATTTGTATATATGTGCGGTATATATTTGCATATACGGTGTTATATGTGTGATGTATATTTGTATATACGCTGTTATCTGTGCTGTGTATATTTGTATATATGTGCGGTATATATTTGCATATACGGTGTTATATGTGTGATGTATATTTGTATATACGATGTTATCTGTGTGGTGTATATTTGTATACACGGTGTTGTGTGCTGTGTAGCCTGTGTCTGGTCTCTCATTATCCTCAGTGTCTCCTCCAGGTGTTGCACTCCTCCATGATGAGACACCTGAGGACGCTCCACCCTCTGCTGCTGACCCTCTGGAGCTGGACACTTCTGATGGACCGAAGACCTAGAGATTACTGTAGAAATGGAGGAACCAGATGGCGGCATTTTGTTGAGAAGGTCAGTGACTGCACCGATACATGAGACGCTGGCGCCACACGGCGATGGAAACTCCTGGAGGGTGTGCTCATACATGTGCAGGGATTGCTGCCATATCCTGACCAGAATGTGTGGCCCCTGCAATTCTATGGAGGCTTGTTGCTGGGACTTGTTGTTCTCCTATATTACATACATTTTAATCATGTAACTTCTATGTATTTTCATACAGTTGAGTCTATTTTTTAGCTCCGTGGTCCTTTAACCTACGTCCGTCAGGGCATGCTAGCAGTTGTAGTTATTTCACCTGTCTGATAACCACAGTTTGGGGCCGGCAGTCATTTTAGTTGTAGAACTACAACTCCCAGCATGCTCAGACAGCCACAGGTTATATTTGTGTTTACTGCTTTTGAGTCTTTTTGTGTTGCGGATCTTTTGCTCTCTCTTTCTATATGAAGCGCATGACATATTATTGATTCCTATATTTTACATTCTGATGTCACATCCGGGTAAGTCTCTAAAGTTGCATTAATTTAAAAAAGCACAACAAAATCGCTAACAATTAAAACCGCGTGCATCTTTTTAACCCCAATTTAACCTGTGTTCCAAATTAGAGTCAATTATAAAACCACCTCCATTAAAAAAAAAAAAAAAAAAAAAATTCAGGGTCTTTAGAAAAGAAAAAAAAAATGCATTTTCTTCTTGAGCTTTTGATGCAGTTGACAAATGCATTGGGGCAGATTCATCAATAGTGTCTTACAATGCGACACATTTATCATAGTGCTGATAAATGTGGTGCAGATTAGAACCGTCTAATCTAACTTTGTATCACAATTAAGTTGGCTTACTTTTACGCCAGAAACTGCGACAAAATTCTGTTGCATTTTTTGTCGGACGAGGCGCAGAAGCATCTGAAACTGTCTAAAACACATAGTAAATGTGGCGAAAAGCTGGTTTTTGGCACAAATAGAGCCGGAATTCTGGTGCAACTGCCTTGATAAATCTGCCCCAGTGTGTGAACCCAGCCTAAGTTGATGATCATACGAATAAGGGTGCATTCACCCGAAACGCGTCAGTCTGTCTGACCACTTGGATATCTATATCTTTTAATGGATTTATAAATAAAGACGTTTTTTTATTTTTTTATTTTAAGAAATGGTGCTGCCTACTTGGAATTTTTAAGCCCTTTTTGTTCCTAAGTTGATGATCACCCTTGAAAACATCTCCGGTGTGGCTAAAAGGCGCAGTCACCCCTCTGCAATGTAGTATTGGAACATGTAGGAGTAGATCAGACTACTTGCCACACATTACTGTAATCACCTATAAGGCCATGTTCACACGGCTTAACTGCGGGGCGTAATTTCGCCCCGCAATTACGCCATGTGGACGGGGGCGGGAGCGGGAGAGTGAGCGGGGGCTGGCACTTCGCCGGCCCATAGACAATCACTGCTAGCGGCGTATACGCGCCGCTAGAAAGTGACATGTCAATTATCTCCCCGCCCAGCGGCTTCGCCGGGCGGGGAGAGGAGACGTAATCCATAGTTCTCTATGAGAACTGTGAATTACCGTAATGAATGGGCCGTTTTCGGCCCGTAATTGGCGCACTTTGGCGCGTAATTACGGACCGAAACACGGCCCATTTTAAGCCGTGTGAACATGGCCTAAGGGTTTGTACCTAATGAAGTGAGCTCGAAACGCCTCATTCTTTACAAATAATTCTAATATAGTGGATAATTGCACAGGTGTCATAAGTTTTTACTTTCCCTAGCGCTAATTCTCTTTTTGGAAGTAAAATTCACAAGTTATCCGTGGATTCTTGGTGCGAAGGAACCCACCCCCGCCCTCATCAAAAAGAGAAATGTTTGGCTGCTGTTTTCGGGATCAAACCTACTGATCTATTCGATCATTTAAGCAATTGTATGTGTTGTACCATTCTGTACAACACAACCAGGTGAGCAGTTTCACACAGTGACCAATAATCAATGCAGTGTATTGTACTTCACTTGAGTGTGCTTTTTTCCCCATCCTTTTCAGTTTTCAGCACTTCTGGTTTTTACTGTAATCACCTAAAAACGCACAGCCGGATGCTCACACTACCCCTATTGCCTTGCCCCCAGCACACTGCAATTATAAGACACAGTATAATAAATGAAACTTACACCGGCCCATGAGGCACCTCCTGCCAGGTTCTGAAATACAGAACAAAGAGAAAATAAATCAGTGATGAGTGGGGATGACGATTGCTCAGAGATGTTCACAAAATGGACTGAGATTCTACATCTAGAGCGGATTTCAGTGCATTCCCCATTATTTTAAATGGAAAATCCGCATAAGTACAGACGACTTGAAATACACGATGTTGGAGGGGGGGAGTGATGTGTCCGAGGAGATTCTGCATCAGTCAAGACGCAAATTAGCTCTTTTGAAGTAGGTTTAAATTGCATCAAGCAACACAGCCTAATCCAACGCTGCATTTTGGGGCATGTCCCCACTGCACGGGTTTTCAGCCGGTTTGCGGTTTTGCAGACCGTCTGAAAAAACTGCCGAAAATGAGCACAGTGGTGCTCAATGGAAAACCCGTGCAGCAGTCCCCACTGCACGGGTTTTCTGCCCGCAGGTCGCCCGAAAGACATTCTACATGCACATTCTTCCATCCGGTTTTCGGACGGAATATGTGCAAGTGAATGTGAAGTGGGAGGGCTCATCGCAGAGAAAAGCTGTCCCCCCTGTGGCCGTGGGGACGACACACAAACCGGACAAATAACCGGTCGGTTTATCCGACCGGTATTTGTCCATTGCCGTGGGGACGCAGCCTAAGTATTTCTGACTGATTTGGGATCCGTTTTGAAAACTGACTGTAAACCACCCCCATAGACCTCAATAGAAAATCCGACCACTAGTCTACATGGCACGGATTTTCTGAGGTTGGATTTCAAAATGGACGACTTTCCAAAAAAACGTAAAAAACATTCTTCCGTCATATATTGTGCTGTTCAGTGTCAACGGGCCGAATCCGAAATCCGCCCTAAAAAATAAAAAAAAAAAGATTGTAAAATACCATCAGATTCTGTTAGTCTGACAGGTATTTCACAATCACTTTGTGGATGTTCACACGGCGTATTGCGCCGCATAGTGCAAGCGTATACGCACCATGAAATAATTAAGAATCTGAGGCAGATATCGACAGCGCAACGCATAACGTGGGAACTGCCCTCTAAGGGCTTGTCCCCACTGCACAGGTTTTCACCCGGTTTTTCAGACGGTTTTCGGTTTTGAAAACCGGCTAAAAAACTTTTACATGGACCTTAATGGAAAATCCTTGCAGCGGTCCCCACTACGCGGATTTTCCGCCCGGTGGTTTTTCAGACCCAAAAAACATGGAACATGCTCATTCTTCCGACCGGTAAAGGGAGAGGTCTTTTCTCGCGGAGAAAAGCCGCCCCCCTGCGGCCGTGTGCACGGCCCGAAAACAGTGCAAATACCAGTTGGATAAACTGACTGGTATTTGTCCGTGTAAACGGCCCCTAAGTCCTAACCACTTTTAGTGCTCAGGGCACCAGTCACTTGTAGTGTACGAAGAAGCTCCTGACCTCCTCAGAGAACGTGATCTCCAGCAGCTCCTCCTGACTGTTCGGGTATGTTCACATGACGTAATTTTATGCTTCGTTCGGGATGTACTGTATTTTGTGCTGAAATACGTCCCCAAAATAAGCTTCCAATAGTGTTCTATGCAGCTCTCATTGACTCCAATGTAAAATCCGTGCCATCATTCACACGACGCATATTTGCAACACGGATTTTGGGCCTATTTAATTTGTGTAAATTTAGGTGCTTTGTTAATTCTTAAGGCATTTATGCATGTAAAATCCCCATAGAAACAATGGCAGAGCGGATCTGCGGCACGTAAATTTACACTTCAAAATTACGTTGTATAAACAAAGCCCTAAGGCTATGTTCACACGGCTGATTTTGGGACGGATTTCAGTCCGTATTGCGCGCCGTACTGCGCTCAATAAGGCTGAAATACGTCCCAGTCATTACGGTAATCCACATTTCTCATAGAGAACTATAGATTACGTCTCCTCTCCCTGCTCGCCGTATTTCGCGAGCGGTGAGAAAGTGACATGCACATTATCCCGGCGGGATACGCGCTGTGAATAATGAATGTCTATGGGGCCGGCGAGCTGCGGCCCCCCGCCCCATCCCCGCTGCACGGCACACGGCGTAATTGCGGGTGAAATCCGTCCTCGCAATAAGCCGTGTGAACCTAGCCTAAGGGTATGTTCACACCACTTATTTAGCCACGTATCTCAGCGCGCATTTAGCCGCATCTTGCGCATTACCTACGACGAACAGCGCACAGCAATAACAGTAATTCATAGCTCTCATAGAGCTATGGATTACGCATCGTCGCATATCCCCCCCCCCCACTTCCCCGCGTGTACAATACGATTGTATTGTACGCGCGGGGGAAAATTGATATGTCAATTGTTAGCAGCAAACACGCACCACTGACAATGTGTGTCTATGGGGCCGCCCCCAGGGCCCCCCCCTTCGTGCTTTGGTATTTTGGTTCCCAAACACCTGGCGTATCGGGGCGCTTACTATACGCGCCGCAATAAGCCGTGTGAACATAGCCTAAGGGAGACTGGTCATTGATTCTGAAGCCCCAGACTTTCACCCCACATAATGCAAGATGAAAATAAACATAATTATACAGATGCCAATCCAGATAAAGCGCGTCCTTACATATTAGGGTCTGTCAACACCACAAGCATTTCCAAAAGAAATTGACGTGGATTTTAAAAACCGTCAAAAACAGGACTGGAAAACCATCTCCCAAGTCTTCACTTGAAAATCTGAGTTGTAGTTCGAGGTCGGATTTAAATTTTTTTTTAAATATTTGCTATTGAAGTCAACGGGATGGCATCAAAAATGACCAGGAAGCTTTGAGCGCAGATTTTAGGCGCAGAAAACTCAACTGTGCTCTACAATGCAAAAATTATTTAAAAACTGAATCCTAAAACTGCGCCAAAATCTGTGGCAAAATCCGCACAGAAAAAAGGTGGAAAAACATGAAAACAAAGTTAAAAACCTTCTGTAAAATACGAGTGATCGCCGATTCGTGTCTCACTGCGTCTTTCGGATCCATTCAAAAAAGTCATATCCAGCAGCAGTGTGTTTTTTGGTCCTTTTTTGGCTCGAGGATCGCCCCCCCTATATTTTAAATTAAAGAGGCCTGTGATTTTTTCGGATCAAGATTGTATGAAAACTTTGGAGGATGGGGACACAGGACGCTCCATATTTTTAAACACCTTTGTGTTTAAATTGGAGCAGAAATCCCTCAATTATTAGACATTGGTTTGTTTTAGGGTCCGATAAAAGGCCCCCGGTGTGGAACACCCCGGCCCCCCTCCAGAAAAAGGAAAAAAATTTTGGGATTTGATCCAAGAGGGATGTTATATTTTAAAGATTTTTTAATTGTTTTTTGTGCGGATTTTCCAATTTTTTGGCGGTTTTTTTTCAGTTTTTAAATAATTTTTGATTTTTAGAGCAAAAGTTAGTTTTTTGGCCCCAAAATCTGCGCTCAAAGCTTCCTGGTCATATTTGATGCCATCCCGTTGACTTCAATAGCAAATATTTGCCGTTTTCCGAGTGACATACAAAATCCGACCTCGAATTACAACTCGGATTTTCAATTGAGGTCTTTGGGAGATGGCTTTACAGTCCCGTTTTTAAAATCCGTGTGAATCTCTATAGGAAATTCTTGTGGTGTTGACAAAACCTAAGGCTATGTTCACATGGCTTATTGTGCCGCAATACACGGGGTGTTTTGAAACCAGCACGTAATTCCAAAGGCTGGGTGCCCCATAGACTTACATGGTCAGCGGCGCGTAATCGCTGCTAACAATTCACCTGTCAATTCTCCCCCTGTGCGTACAATGCGATCATATTGTACACGCGGGTGGGGTAGGGGGGGGGGGGGGAGACGCGTAATCCATAGCTTTCAAGATCTATGAATTACCGTAATTGTGGCGTGCATTTTGCCGAGTATAATGGTCGCCGAAATATGCGCCAATTTAAGCCGGGTGAACACACCCTAATATGAAAGGACGCGCTTTATCTGGATTGGCATTGGCATAATTCTGTTTATTTTCACCTTGCATTATATGGGGTGAAAAGTTTGGGGCCGCAGAATCGATGACCAGTTTAGGCCATGTTCACACGGCTAATTGCAGGGCGTACAGTACGCCCCGCAATTACGCCGGGTGTTCGGAGGGGGGGGGGGGGCCACCCCGCGGGCCCCATAGACATTCATTACTTGCGCCACGATAGCGCCATGAATAATTGACACATCACTTATCTCCGTGCGCGTCGTACGCCCGGGGAGAGGAGGCGTAATCCATAGCTCTCTATGAGAACTGTGGATTACCGTAATGAGTGGGGCGCATTTTGCTCATATTAGAGCGCAGTACGCTCTCAATACGTGGTAAAATGCGTCCCAAAATAGGCCGTGTGAACATAGCCTTATAGTTATGGCCTCAACCTACAACGTCCCAGAACCAATTACTATTGTATGTTGAGGGAGCGCGGTTTGTAATGCATTGCTCTGCAGGGGCTGCTGATGACCACTAACAGTAGAAACATCTGATATCTCTTCTCCACCCTGAGGCGTGATAGGAGAGGGGAGGATCAGGGTCGCAGTAGTGACCGAAGTTACACTTTAAGTTTTTCAAGGAGTTTACTTACTTTCCTGCACAGTTATACCGACTTGCATCCGTCCCATAAATTCATACCTAGGAGGAAAGGAGGACACGGAGATATGAGTGGACCTATCACATACCTTGGGGGTGAGCCTTTGCCTGAGGAACTGCGCATCCAGCAATGAGGCCTGCAGGAGTGAGAGTGCAGCAGGAAGAAAGCCAGAAATGTGTTCTGCTAAAAAATAAGTTACCATAGTCTAGCACTACTATGTGCGTTCCCATGATATATGGCGGTAATTATTATATCTCCAGTCTATATGTGGTTCCCTGATATATTTGCGGTATAATATATCTCCAGCTCTAATATGTGGCTTCCCTTATAATGGCGGTATTATTATATCTCCACTCTACTATGTTGGTTCCCTGATATATGGTGCTATTATTATATCTCCAGCTCTACTATGTTTTCCTAGATAATGATTGCGGTATTATTATATCTCCAGCTCTACTATGTGGGTTCTCTGATATATGGTGGTATTATTATATCTCCTCCTCTACTATGTGGGTTCTCTGATATATGGCGGTATTGTTATATCCCCAGCTCTACTATGTGGGTTCTCTGATATATGGTGGTATTACTATATCTCCCGCTCTACTATGTGGCTTCCCTGATATATGGTGGTATTATTATATCTCCAGCTCTACTATGCGGGTTCCCTGATATATGGTGGTATTATTATATCTCCTCCTCTACTATGTGGGTTCTCTGATATATGGTGGTATTACTATATCTCCCGCTCTACTATGTGGGTTCTCTGATATATGGCGGTATTATTATATCTCCAGCTCTCCTATGTGGGTTCCCTGATATATGGCAGTATTATTATATCCGCAGCTCTACTATGTGGGTTCTCTGATATATGGAGGTAATTATTATATCTCCAGCTCTACTATGTGGGTTCTCTGATATATGGCGGTATTATTATATCTCCAGCTCTACTTTTTGGTCTCTGAGGAATATGGAGCGGTAATTTATTAAATATCTCCAGCACTAATGCGGTTCCCATGATATATGTGGTATAATATATCTCCAGCTGCTCTACTATGTGGTATCATCTGATATATGGCGGTATTTTTAATATCCCCCAGCCTCTACTATGTTGGTTTCTCTTGAAAAATATGGTGTATTCACTATATTTCCGCACCTAACAATGTGGGTTCACTGAAATTATAGGCAGTATTATTAATCTCCAGCTCTACTATTTGGGTTCCCTAATATATGGCGGTATTATTTATAGCTTTAATAATTGCTACTTATGCTACTGTTTTTAGTTTGTCATTAGCTGGTGCTATGGGGCCCTACGAATTCTAGTTATTAAAAATATGCACTATATTGTCGTTGCAAAGTATTGATATACAGCTAAATGTTGACACAAGGAGAAGATAATTGTGTCTAGGGAGTTGCTATGTTATATATTAAGTGCACTGTGTTAACAAATTTCCAGTGTTTCCGCTGACTTATATATTTGTCTCCGTGTGACTTTTGATAAATCTCTACCGTATCTTTTTTTTTTTTTCTTTGATGTATTTTTTTTTTTGCATGTGGGGAGGGCGTCATGTGCAGGCAAGGTGGATGCCCGGGACGGCCGGAGGTTTGGAAATACTCAGTGCTGTGTAGACTTCAGTGCGGATTTTACTGTATGAGGTTCTGACACGGCGCTGATGTACCGATCGGATTATTCTACAGATTCTAAATACTGAATCTGCTGAAAATCCAATTAAAAACCTGTTTAGACCTATTCTTAGGGTATGTTCACACAGATCTATATTCCGCCAGACTCCTGTCAGCTTGCGGTAGCCTCAATGTACGGAGCTGGCGGGAAATTTGAAAACCAACCGCGGGTTTACCATGGGATTTTAGACGCCATTTTAACATTGCTGTGTAGACCTAGCCTAAGAGGGGTTATATAGCTGAACCCATATGAAAGATAAAAAAGAGAAAAGGCGGCGATAGTGCTCCATGCAAATAGAAGTTCACTAACTTTTGATAGTTGCACTGTAGTAGGAGACACAACACTCATGCGTTTGGTTCAATGTGAAGCCTGATCAGCAGCCGGCAGCAAGCTCCAAACCAACAGAAGAGGGCTCAGGGGAAGGGTAGCTGAGTAAAGCAAGACAAGGCCACGGCGCTGGCTCCACAGCAGGGGGTTAAAATAGCTCATAAGTGTAAAAACAAGGCAAAAGCGGGAATATTGTTGCCCTATTTATTGCACTAAAAGCATTAAATGTGGCTCTAACGCGATCAACCGTAGTACCGTACCGCTTCATTATGAGCCGCACGTTGGACATTTTATACTACTAAAGGGATCTGCAGACACCTTTGCATATCGCCCTCTACCCAATTGGGAATGATAGTGATAATGATTACTGTGCCAAACTAGCCAGGAAGCCTCACCAAATGACAAAACAAGCCGTCAGGAACAGAAAAGTGTTGAGGATTCGTCTTCCACAAAACTTGCAACCTGCAACACAGACAGATCTTGCATCAGTCCCCAGTGATGACCCAAAAAATAGTTTAGTTCTCCTTTAAGTTCATTATTTGTATTTTTCTCTAGTACTCTACGCACTCTCACACTTCACTAGTTGAGCGCGTCATCCTGAGCCTCCTGTTTCATGAGCAGAATTCTAGAAGTGCAGTGAAAACTGACACTGGGGTAATAGAAAAGAGGAGAGGATGTGACTACTTAACAGTACCATTGATGTAGAACTCTGTGTCTGTGGCAGGTAACCCCCAAGAGAGTCCTAGACACTTGGTGACAGAGTCTCTGAAGGCGTTTTTACAGAATGGCTGCGGCGGCCCCCATTAAGTAGTAGTCCTCACTACAATGAAAGATCTCAACCTCAGTCTGTTTTCTTGGATTGCACTTTGAATTCAGAGGCGTGTTACTGGCTTCCTAGCTAGGCGTGCAGTAGTAAGCCAGTCTGTAGCTATAGCAACCAGTGCTGGCAGCCTATCAGGAGAGATCTCACAGGTCCTATAGCTAAAGCAACACATTGGCTGGCTCAAGCACTATCAGGAGAGATCTCACACTAGGTCTGTAGCATATAGCAACCAGTGCTGTGCAGCCTATCAGAGAGATCACACAGGTCAGTCAAACTTAGCGACCATGCTGGGCAGCCTATCAGGAGAGATCCAACAGGGTCTTATCTATAGCAACCAGCGCTGGCACCTATCAGGAAAGAATGCTCACAGAGGGTCTGTAGCTATAGCGACCAGTGCTGGACAGCCTATCCAGGAGAGATCGAACAAGGTCTGTAGCTATAGTGACCATCGCGCTGGCATCGCGCCTATCAGGAGAGATCACACAGGTCTATATGCTTAGCGACCCAGTGCTGGGCAGCCTATCAGGAGAGATCAACACAGTCTGTAGCTATAGTGACTCTGAGGAGGCTTGATGCAGTCCCATACAAGAGGGGATAATCTAGGAATAGGAGGACACATATTGCAAATGACTTGTTTTTTGCCCAGATAATTAACATAAAAAAGCAGCGATCCCTGTATGAGACATGAACCATTAAGTGTAATGGGGGGGGGGGATATATGGACAACAAACACAACCCCCCCCCCCCTGCTGCCAAGCACCCCAAGACTGACTCTTTAAATACTCCTATTTATATCATTATATATATATAAAAAAAAAATGTTTGGGGGGGGGAGGGGGAGGGTAGTGACTATACAAAAACAATGGTAAAATAGCCAATCTGAATGCAGCTACCTTGTAAGATAGATATATCCACTGGATAGAGCGCGCGGTTCTCATATCATCGGTAAATTATAATATCACAAGTGATAGAATTATCCACGCTGCAAACCAGATGGCGTAACTATGAAGCTCCTGGTGGGCCCTGTATGCAAAGAATCGAAATATGGCCAGAGGCTTCATAATAACCCCTTATGGGCCCCTCGGCCCTGCATAAGCAATGCAGTGGGCCACTGGCCCAAATACATTACATCACACTAGGCCATGCCTCTAAGCCAACGACCCCAAGCCACACCCCATATTAACGACAGCTGAACTCGACTTTATGTCAAGACAACCAGGAGCCGATACAAGACCGATTGGGCAGGGCAGGAGTCTTTGCTCCCCTGTCTACCCACCATGGTTTTATAACAGATATGCACTCTTCCTACAAATACACATAACAGTTTAAAATAAGCAAAAGCCAACTAAGGGATTACCACGGATATGTTTACTTGTATCCTTGGAAAGACAATTCACCACCCTGGGGCCCCCTTATACATTGGGGCCCACGTCCTCCGGGCAACTGTCTAGAGTGCCCAATGGTAAAAAGATGGAGCTGAATATGTCTCAGGGGCTATATCTATCCCGACCCCAGTTACCCGTGTCTTTACAAGTACTGGGTCACCTTAATGGTTGCAGAAGGCTTTTGGCCTCCCTTACCTGCTGGGAACTGCTAAACGGCCGCGCGTCACCATTCCCTGCCCCCCCCTCTAAATTAGCTTAATACGCCCCCGCACTGTACGGAACGGTACTCCATTTTTTCCAGGGTGAAGTAATTGTGTTTTATTAATTACAACTCGGGCTAAAACAATTTCACGCACGCCTGAGAAAAGATCCATAATATTTGCAACAACAAAGACCTCAATAGTGTCAAGTGTCAGAGTTAGAGATTTGGAAGGGACAAAGAGTGAACGACGCTGCGGTTTACAACACACCTCTTTCAATACAAACACGACATCGAAGCAGCTGTGTGTTTGGATGTGTTGGATTGCAGCAGGGAACGATCCCTATAGTTACTATAGCGGCCGCTGAGTGTATTGGATGCACAGATCGCTACCCAATAGTTTAATATAGAGGCAGCAGTGTGTATGGATTCAGCAGGATCCGCTTCCCTATCGGTTAATTGATAGAGACAGCTGTTGTGTTTGGATGTCAGTCAGGATCGAGCAAAACCCAATAGTTTAATTTATGAGGTGCAGCTGTGTGTTTGGATTCAGCAGGATCGCTTCCCTATCGTTATAATATAGAGACAGCTGTGTGTTTTGGATGCAGCAGGATCGCTCCCTACTAGTTTATTATAACGAGACAATAGGCTGGTGTGTTTTTGGATGCATCAAGAGGATCGCACGCCTATAGAGTTTATTATAGAGCAAGCTGTGGTGTTATGGATGCAGCTGGATCGCTCCCTATAGTGTAGTATGTATCGAGGTTCGTCTGTGTGTTTTGGATGTTTTCGATGCAGCATAAGAGCAGATCGCTCCCATAGTTATTTATAAGAGGAGCTGTTTTTTATGATCGTTGAAGTATGCAGCAGAATGATCACCTCTCTACTCCCTTATAGGTTTATTAATAGATAGGCAAGAGCGTTGAGATTTTGGATGTGTTTGGGATTGCAAGCAGAGGAATCGCGTTCCCTATAAGTTTAATATATAGAAGGCAGCTGTGTGTATTTGGAAGGAGGTTTAGGTCTGCAGAAGGCGTATCGCTCCCTATAGGTTTAGTTATAAAGACAACAGTGGTTTTTATAGTATTCACAGGATCGCTGATCCCTATAGGTTAATTATAGAGACCAAGCTGTGTGTTTGGATGCAGCAGGATCGCTCCCAATAGGTTTATATAGAAGGCGAATGCAGTTTGTGTTTGGCTGTGTAGAAATGCAAAGGAAATCTCTCCCTATAGTATTAATATAGAGGCAGCTTGTGTGTTTGTCTGGATGCAGCAAGGGTCGCTTCGCCTCCCCTAAAGTTATAATAAAAGTCAAAAGCTGTTAGTTTGATTGGTTTGTAGTTTTGGATAGCAGCCGGATCCTGTCCCTATATTTTAAATATAGAGGCAACGCGAAAGCTGTGTTGTTTGTGGAGTGTGTTTTTTATTGGAGCATGGTCAGGATCGTCACCCAATAGTTTAATTATAGGCAACCACGACCTCTTCAATCTTTCGGATCAAGAACTGACATGACCAGTTCTTAGTAACGGATCCAGAACAGACGCAATGATTAACAACAAATCGGCCGTGACCACTGCGTGACGTCTGAACAAGGGTGGGGGGGGGGGGGTGGGGGAACACCGATGCTGTTTTATATTGCAGCAATATAAACACAACTGCAACACTGTTGGAATGAAATGTCTGGGGTCTGTCTAGACGTATCCAAACACGCGTCTATGAACATATTTTCAAACGGACCCGACAAGCCGTGTGAATATACCCAATCACTTTTCCATAACCAACAAAGCGCCTTAACTCTAACAAAACTAACAACAACAAAAACACCTTCTCTTCATCACCCTTACGACCCCACACACCCCCACAGACACCACTTTGCATATGTCACATTTTGATAAGGTTGTGGTGTAATACCCGCATTAAAAACAACACAACAACTTACTGTCGACATCTAAATATACTTACTTACCGCCCTGCGACACTTGAATTAATTTGAGCTTTGGTGCTTAAATTATTATGGAATCTAATTCTCCCACAAGCTCAGCTTGAATTATATACACAAAACAATATTGTTAATACAAAGACAATAATCCAGCCATTCCCAATCCACCACCCCCTGAAAGTGGCGTGCATGTTAGCAGGGTGCCGGGGGGAGTAGAGGGGGGGTAGCTCTATAGGGTGATGGGAAGGGGGCGCCTGGCCCGTGTGTGGGAGAACTCGCTACTATACTTAAACAAATAAAAAAAATGATGGGTCTCTCTTTCGGGCCCAAATAGAATGAAAAAGAAAATACAGGAACCGACGGTGCTACTTCTTTACTTACAATTTTTATTTTTTCCAGATGCACATGAGATGATGCAGGAAGTGATTCCATTGACTGTCTGAGAGACAACAGAAGTATCCTCTTATTTGTGAGACAGCCCATGGCTGGGAGAACTCATTCCAAAAATCAAAGGGGATTGTGACAGAACTGACTCATCCTACATCGACTTGGGTGTTTTCCCTTCGCTCTTCTTTCTTTTTGTTCTGCGTTTATATAGAAGTGGTTGTGGCTAGATACCCCTCAGCTGCATGATACCTTAATTCACCTTCATTTCACACCCTTCCAAAATTTCCCCTTTTTACATCTCTCAATGGGGAAAAAAAGAAAAAGTTTGAAATAATAGTTTGGAAATACAATGTTTTTGGGGTTTTTTTTTTTTTTATATTTTTTTTGCATGCAGGGTAACGCCTTGTACAGGTGATGCTCGATAAATAATATAAACCCAACCTACCCAAAGTCAAAGTCCCTTATCCTAATAACAAAAAATAACAAAAAAAACAACATGGTCTAGGACAATGAGAAATTCCCACTTATTCCACCACTTTTCCGACTACTATCTCCTCATCGCCCTCATATAATGTCCAAAATCAATTGAAGGCAGTGACGGAAAAAAAAAACTAGCCACAAGGGGGAAAAATGGCGCGTGCGGGGATGTGCTGTGCTTGACCCAGTATTTTGTTTTTTTTGTATGAGGTTTTTGTTTGAGCGTATTGTGCAATGGGAGTAAGTGGTGGCGGTGGCCCGGCGCTATGGGGCGCCGGGCCGGCTCTCCCAAACTAGGTTAAAGCACGTAACGATCTAAAATGCCGTTCCAACCCAACAACACGAATTACCCCACATCGTCAACTGGATGCACACCAGTCCCCTAACCGGGAAGCAAAGACAAAAAAAACAAGGGCCACTCTCCACCGCCCCACCTGCACAAGAACTGGGAAAGGGGGACATGGCCTATTTATTTTAAAATGCGACACATGTTTATAGCTGGAACCTTCTCCATCTAACAACCTTTACTAACCCTGATTCTTGGATGGAGTGCTAGAATAGACAAAAAACCGAAAAAAACAGTAGCAGTTTAGCAAAGGTTATCCCAACCTGAAAGGATCACACCTTATCTTCCTCTCTTTCTTCCTCTCTGTGTTCTTGGCATCTTTCCTGTCTTGTCTGACGCTTCCCACCTGAATTTGAGATCACCTTTCCTGAAATCTTGGTAGGGAGTGGTGCATTTACTACAGTTTTGAAATCAATAAAAAAAATGGTGCAGCTAAAAATTGAGCCCGCACATATATTTCATAAATTTTCTCAATAGTAGCAGAAGGTTATCCACCAAAAAAAAATAAAAAAATAGCAAAAAATTTCCTTTATATGGATGGTCCTTACTTTTTTAGACACCATTTTATAGTTATTTATATTATATTTTTTTTTAGTGCCTATAGAAGTGCTGATTGCTGATATGTGTATAGTGTTATTGCACAAATTGCTTTACCTCGCTTTTGCTTTGCTCCTAAGCTCGTACATCCGCCCAATACCTGATCGACATCCCAAGGTCTTTCTATAAAAATATCAAACGTCCTCATATGTTTTAATTATTGAATTTTTTAGGCTCTAAAGGAACGAGATAGATCACAATTATAACTTTAGATCCAATTATACTTCAGCACTCCAGCACTCTACCCAGATTAAAACTGACTGAATTATACTTTTAAGTTACCAGCTCGTACATGGTAGAGGTTTCCAAAGTGCAATGAAGTAGAGAGGGAAAATGGAACTATAGTGAGAGTCCACGAAAAACTGAAATACTAGACTATAGCCCTGCAATGGTGGTAAAACGAATGACGATTACACGCGCAGGGCAAACACTATTAATAAAACCGTAACACCGGAATAAGACCCCTGATCGACGAGATCCTTCGACCAAATATCCCACCTCCACCGATCAGGAACAACCCTTCCCAGCCGTGCACACAAAAACCTGGAGCACCCGGATACAATTCCACCAATGGCCACCTGGTCGACGCAACCCCGTTAGCACACCATCTCACCCCTCTTGGGTGCATTCAAACACAAGCGCGGGGACGATCCTGGTTGGTGCTGTCAAAATAGAAGTCTATGTGTGAAAACCATATAATGTCCCATATGATAAGATTTTTTATTGTGCCTTTGGAGCAGCACATCGACGCGAGTGGGAAAGGACCTGCTGATGAAGGTGTGGTCCAACCAATTCTGCTTAGCAGGGTATGAATGGAGATGGGGTGTCCAGATACAAAAACGATTACGCAGTAGTATACCAAAGTCACTAACTTTAATTTTAAAAAAAATATATGGATAACGCTATATGAAATTAAAATAATCAATAATAGGGCAACCTTTTGGGTTTGGTAAGGGGCGTAGGAATGTAAATGGGGAATAGAAAGGAAAAAAGTGTTAATGTGAATATGGGTCATATATGCAGATTGAATTAAATGACGTGCGAGAGGATATGGATGTGGTGCAATATTGGGATACAAAGGGATAAGGACACTACGCAAGCCCTCTACGGCAACCACACACTACACACGCACATCCCATCACGAATTTCCCACTGTATAGGCCCAAACAAATCCGGATGCCACCAAACGATAAACCCTCCCCGCACCCGTCCGACCATACAACCGGGACCACCCCACCATCTACCCCGACAACTAACAAAAACATAACACACTAGTAAGCGACCCCGGGCGTAGGAGCTGAGTGTACCCCCCACAGTCACCCCACTGTTTAGGTACTCCACTTGTCTGTATTGGTGGCTCTCGCGATATATTGATGGACGATTTTGTCATTTTGGATAGAGATCTTGAATAGCTATTACAATCCCATACAAGCATTTCTGAAATGGGCAATAGATCCAGATAGCCGCCAGTTTCAACTGTTGTTATTGTGTGATACTAGGAACTCGGATCCCCTTTATTTGTACAGTACTAGGGCTCACCATCGTATTAAATGTGAAGAAAAACTAATGTAACTAGTATATCAACAGGTGTCAACCCCCGCAGAATAGAAATAAAAAATTCTATTTCCTTTTATAATTTTGTTTGCCCCCATTTTAAAAGTGCCTTACTAGCGTTCTTCCAGACAATCGTGTATGTGTTTTTTGCATGTCTCCTGCCTGCCTGTAAATCGCCCACCCCCAAAGTCATATTCTAATAAAGGGGTGCAACTCCCATATGAGTTTTTGGGTCTATGAACGAAATACCAATATAAACTATCTAGCTCTCATTATCAAAGGAATATGAGGCATGAGGACAATACTACCAAAGGGTTGGATATATGTGTCAACCTCCAGGTGGGGTGCAGCTAGGCTTTTGGGGTGGGTACAATCTTCCATATTAATTATTTTTTGAGTACTATTAGCGGGAATGGAGAACTAACAAGGCATCAATCGAGGGACTGCTAAGGGGTGTCCAACATATTCCCCCGCAACTAAAAGTTTAAAAATCTTTAAGGCGACCCTCTGAGTGCGTCTAAGAGCAGCGTTGAACCCCCACGAGATATGTGTTACTGACTCTCCTGTTCCTAGCAGGGTGCTGCGATTATCATAGCTGCCGAATATTATGATATAGTGGTCAAAATGGCTAAAGAGTGATACTTGAATCTATACCTATTATCCTAACCCAGTTGCATATGAGACTTGGGTCTAGATCCCAGATATATATAACAGACACTTTTGGTTTTTGGTCTAGGAAAGCGAAATCCCAATTAATTATTTGTGGACACCCTTGTAATGTAAAGGTAGAAGATAATACTATTGACCTGATGATCTATTGTCACTCCCACTGAAAGAAGTAATTTTCTAAGTAGCATTAAAATCAAGGTGCAAAGTAACCATCCAAAAAATTTGGAATTAGATGGAGCTCCCCTGGATTCAATTACAAAGGAGGTCAGTAGTGTAATGTGAACTGTATAAGCCTGACGGTTTGTGATAAATCGATTGGTGAACAGGAGGAATTCTGTACGTATGACGATGCTAACATATGCATCTCAAATGGAGTCAAAAAAAACCAGAAGAATAGGTTGCAGCCCCAGCTACAATGTAGTTATTTAAACTAACAGGTCTAGACCCGGTCCCCTATTGTGGGCAGGAGGGTGGCTAATTGGGGACCACGAGGCTGCAGGCCCATAAGAAAATTGCTACCTCCTGCCGACCCCCCATAAGCTATTTGCGCCCCAGAAAAAGAGTGGATACCCGTCAAAGCTCTCTACAAAAACAAAGAGTACATGTGAAGAATAGAAAAACGGAGAAACATTAACTGATATATGTACAGGACAACATACACCAAAAGAGAAATTCAGAGAGGACCGCCACATAGTATGGGTTCAAGATTGCAAAGTTTTGAGAGTGAACATTGAGGTCTATCCACACAGGGATTGTCCTAATAAAGGAGCCTTCACAATCCTCCTTTGATGTCTTCCAAGCATGGACGTAATTTTGACGAGCTACTATGTTGGTCCCATCAGAAAGGTTTTCTACCCTCAAAAAATCAAACACAATTGGTTTATATACTCTGCAAAAAATGACAACATCCCGTGTATTCTCCATGGTCTTCGGCTGCAATAATTTGAGATTCAACGTCCGCTTTAACAAACGTGTAAATCATAAATTAAGTTGTTATACAAGCATGTTGATTCTGGGCCCGTGTGAAAATACATAAAGACATACCCGACCCCGGGTTACGCATTGAGGAGGATAGTGAGTTGAGTACTTAGGTGTTTGGTGCGGGTAAGGTGCGTAGGAGATAGTTTTACATAGGTTTGTATTTGGGGATTCTCAAATGTGCAACCGAACGGCCTGCGCAGACCCAGTGTAGGACGGACCGATGTGACAGATTTAATTTGCGGGTTGCTTCAGGGTTCCGATCCTTTTATAATGTAATTAATGAGGTTCAGTAATAGACAATATATTGATATTCTCCATGTTCGTTAATAACATACCTAGTAGATTAATTGTGTGTTAAGTGTCCTGGATATGTTTATTATATAATTACACAATGTAGGAACTTGTCAATGACCTTCTGGGGATATGGCTGCTAATTACCCTGGAGTAGAATATACAGGTTGGGAAGACACTGGTACATTTTAATGCTTGACAAAGACCACAATTGTGTTGTTAGAGAAAAAGAAAACGTTTGCTTGCTTTTGTGTTATGGAAAGGGAATAAAGTAAGAAATTGCATCTTATGTAATTTGGAAACCTACCTAGCAACTTGTCTCTTGCTGCCTACCTTAAGATTGCTAAACGATGGTTCATTGTTGGCTTAAGGAAAAAGCAGACGGTCACAGACAAACAACACGGCCAAAATGTGACAGGTAGGAAGAGCAGAGGCCACAAACGAACCTGTCATAATTGGGCTGGTATGAAGAGTCAGGAGCTCACAGGAACAATGAAACGGTCAAGAATAGGCTGGTATGTAGAGCGGGACGCTCACAACAGGGGACAACACAACCGGTCCTAATGGCCTGGAGTATAATAGGAAGAGCAGCGGAGGTCGGACACACACACTCATGATGAAGATGGAGTGTCTTGAGAAGTAAGAGCGGTGGTAAGGAGGTCACACAACGTCAGAATGGCGGTAGTGAAGGAGCAGGGGAGTCACAACACGGTCAAAAATGGATGCAGGTATGAAGACAGGTGCGTTCACAAGCAAACGGTCATAATGGTGAGCAGGAATGTAAAGCAGCAGGAGGTCAGACAGACGAAACGAGTCATAATGGGGCTGGTAATAGTAAGAGCAGTATGGTCACACACACGGTCATAATGGGCTGGTAGGTGAGAAGCATGAGGTCACAACACGGGTCAAAAGAGTGGGCTAGAGTAGAAGAGCAGGAGGAGTCACAACAAACGGGTTATAATGTTGCTGGTATGAAGAGCAAGGAGGTTTTTCACACAAACGGTCAAAATGGGCCAGGACAAGGTGAAGACAGGCAGTGTCACAACACGGACATAAATGTCTGGTTAGAAGAGCAGGAGGTCAACATACATCGTCATAGGGGGCTGAGGTAGGAAGAGCAGGAGGTCACAACACGGTCATAATGGGCTGGTAGGAAGAGCAGGAGGTCACAACACGGTCATAATGGGCTGGTAGGAAGAGCAGGAGGTCACAAACCCGACACACATGATGGGCTTAGTATTAATAGCGGGAGGTCTACGAACCCGTGTCATTAAAGTGAGCTGTGGTAGGAAGAGCATGGAGTCACCAAACTACGGAACTGTTCAATGTGGGTGCTGGTAGGAAGAGTTCATGGAGGTCACCTTGCTGTCAAGGAGGTCTGGTATGGACGAGCGGAGGTCAAACGTACTACGCAAGACGGTCAGGTGGGGTCGTCCTTGTATACGATGCGGAGGGGATTAGTGCACGACAACCGTACGTCCATGCTGCGGGCTGTTTAGGAAGAGCGGGAGGTCACTACACGGTCATGGTGGGCTGGTAGGACGAGCGGGAGGTCACAACACGGTCATGGTTGGGTTTCTTGCTTGGAGAATGAGAAAATGTTTAGAAAGTGGAGGTAGATTTGGTGGAACCAAAGGCCCAGGGGGTCACCATGGTCTCCTATCAATATTAGCCACTCTCTGGAAAAAAAATCATATCCAGATGCTTTGGCACCAAGTACACTAGTGCAATAAAATGCCAGCTTTTTTATCCCCGCCTCACAATTCTGAATAAAGGGCGGACCAGGCCCTGTTTATCTATTTTTTATTATTTTAAATTATTATTTATTTTTGAGCCCTTTGATTCCAGGGCGCTGAAAAATTAAAAGGGGAATTCTACATAACAAATTTTGAACAAATATAGGGTGACAAAAAAAATGACTAGTAACTGAACAGAGGGAAGAGGACCCTGCCGTGGGGGCTTACAATCTAGAAGGGAGAGGGGAGAGCAAGGGGTGGGGCGGACTTTTTTGTGCGCGGTGTAAGGGTAGGGGGTTAGTGTGGGTTATGGCTCCTAAAAGAATGGGGTTTTCGGGTTTTGTTTTTTGAAACGGTGAAATTTTGGGGGAGAGCTAGGTTTTGGGGGCAGTGAGTTCCGAAATGGGTAAGCACGAGTGAAGTCTTTGGAGACGGTTGTATAGGAGCGATAGAGGGGAGCAGAGGAGAAGGTCCTGGGGAGGGGAGAGTGCGTGGGGGGGATATTTGGAAATTAGGGCAGAGATGTGGGGGAAGGGGAGAGGTCATGGAGAGCCTTGAGGTCATGGTTAGTAACTTGAAAGAATTCGCTGGGCAAGGAAAGCCAGTGAAGGGTCGGCAGGGGGAGAGGCAGAGGATAGGGGGGAGAGAGGTGGAAAGACGGGCAGCAGAGTTAATGATATATTGGGGGGGGACATGAATGCGGGGACAGGGGGCCACAGAGAAGGATTTTCAGTAGTCCAGGTGGGAGATGACGGGGGGCATGGCCACTTTTTTGTAGTGTAAGGCATGTTCAAAACGGGGGTATTTGCGGGCGTAATTACGCCCCGCAATTACGCCGTGGCCCGGGGGGAGGGGGCGGGAGCGGGGGACGACAGGGGGCCGGCACTCCCGGGCCCATAGCCCGAATTCCAGCGGCGCTAACCCCTAGAAATTTTTCACATGTCAATTTATCTCCCCGCCCGGGGCCTTTAAAACGGCCCCATTTTAAGCCTGAAACATAGCTTAAGGGTTGGGGAATGAGCGGTCTGAAATTTTTTTTCAGGTGGAGGCGGCAGCAGAGGGAGGGTTTTGGATGTGGGGGTTTTTGAAGGAAAAGAGGAGTCAAAGGTTACCCCAAAGGCACGGATTTTTGGGGGTGCTGGTGAGAAGGACCTTTGACTGAATAGAGAATCAGGGCAGGGATAGGTGGGACGGGGGGAAGATGATGATTTTTCTGTTTCTCCACTTTTTAGTTTTAGGAGACGGGGGGGAGAAGAAGGGGAAATGGAGGACAGACAGTCAGGGGTCCGGAAGAAAGAGGTGACATCTGGGCCGGGGATGTAAGTTGGGTACATCAGCACAGGTGGGGAATGAAAGCCTGTGAGGCTATGAGCTGACCGGGCCAAGGGGGTTTGATAGAGAAAGTAGTGGCCCAGGGACTGACCCCTTGGGGGACACCAAAAGAGAGAAGGGGCCGGGGGGGAGGGTTTATGCAGTGGGGAAAGTAAGTCCGACATGGGTTTCGAGGAGATCAGGGGAGGACCAAGTCTGTGATGCCGAGGGAGGGGAAAGGGTGTTAGCAAGGAGGGAATGGTCCCGACCTGTCAAAGGGAGAGGACAGGTCTAAGAGGAGAGCACAGAGTAGTGGAGAGGAGAGGGCAGGTCTAAGAGAAGCAAAAGAGTATGAAAGGCAGAGGAAAAGTCAAAAGGGGGACACAGAGTAATGGAGAAGGGAGGGACGGTCTAAAGGAGAAGCACAGAGTAATGGAGAAGGCAGAAGACAGGTCTAATAGGAGGAGCACAAGTAATGGAAAGGGAGAGGACAGGTCCTAAGAGAGGAGCACAGAGTAATGGAGAAGGCAAGGACAGGTAAAAAGGGGGGAAACACAGAGTAATGGAGAAGGCAGAGGACAGGTCTAAAGGAGGACACAGAGTAGTGGGGGAAAAGGGAGAGGAAGGTCTAAGAGGAGGGGCACAGAGAGGGAAAGGCAAGGACAGGGCTAAGAGGGGGACACAGAAAGTGGGGGAAGGCGAGGACAGGTCTAAGAGAGGACAAAGTAGTGGAGAAGGCAGAGGACAGGTCTAAGAGGGGGGAGCACAAATAGGGAGAAGGGGAGAGGACAGGTTAAAAAGGAGGGGACAGGTAGTGGAGAAGGGAGAGGACAGGTCTAGAGGGGAGCACAAGTAGTGGGGAAGGGAAGGACAGGTCAAGAGGAGGGGCACAGAGTATGGGAAGGCAGAGGGCAGTCAAAGAGGGGGAGCACAGAGTATGGAGAAGGCAGGGACAGGTCTAAGGGAGGACACAGAGTAGTGGAGAAGGGGGAGACAGGTCTAAGAGGAGGACACAAGTGTGGGGGAAGCAGAGACAGGTCTAAGAGGAGGAGCACAGAGTATGGAGAAGGGAGAGGGCAGGTCTAAGAGGAGGGGCACAGATATGGAAAGGGAGAGGACAGTCTAAGGGGGAGGCACAGAGTATGAAAGGCAGAGGGCAGGTCTAAGGGAAGCAAAGTAGGGGAAGGCAAGGACAGGTCTAAGAGGAGACACAGAGTAGTGGGGAAGCAGAGGACAGGGCTAGGAGGGGGAGCACAAGTATGGAGAAGGGAGAGGACGGTCTAAGAGGGGAGCACAGAGTAGTGGGAAGGCAGAGGGGCAGGGCTAAAGGAGGGGCACAGAATATGGGGGAAGGCAGAGGACGGCTAAGAGGAGGAGCACAGAGTATGGGGAAGGCAAGGAAAAGGTCTAGGAGGAGGACACAGAGTAGTGGGGAAGGCAGAAAAAAGGTCTAAGAGGAGGACACAGAGTATGGGGAAGGGAGAGGACAGGTCTAAGAGGAGGAGCAAGAGTAGGAGAAGGGAAGGACAGGCTAAGAGGAGGCACAGAGAGTGGAGAAGGCAAAAGGGCAGGTCTAGAGGGGAGCACAGAGTATGGAGAAGGCAAAGGCAGGTCTAAAAAAGGAGCACAGATAGTGGGAAAAGGCAGAGGACAGGTCTAAGAGGAGGGCACAGAATATGGAGAAGGCAGAGGACAGGTCTAAGGGAGGAGCAAATAGGGGGAAGGCAGAGGACAGGGCAAGAGGAGAGCACAGATAGGAGAAGGGAGAGGGCAAAAGGTCCCAAGAGGAGGAGCACAGAGTAGTGGAGAAGGGAAGGACAGGGCTAGGGGGAGGGGCACAGAGTATTTGGGGTGAGGGTTTAGCAGTTTCAGGTTATTTTGGACTTTGGTTAGGGCGGTTTTCAGTGGGGTGGGGGGGCCGAACCTGATTGCAGCGGGTCAAGAAAGAGTTGGGGGGAGAGGGGAGGACAGCTGAAGAGGACGGCTGTCGAGGGTTTTTAATAAAAAGGAAGCATGAGAGGGGGACGATATTTGGACAGTGAGGAGGGGTCAAGAGAGGTTTTTCTTAAAAGGGGTTGTCTCACTACACGTTTCATCTAATTTCAGTCCTGTTTCCTGGGTTTTTTCATTTGTTTTTTAAGACGTATCACTGGCTTCTACTGTCCTGCATATGAGCGCGAGGAACCAGGTCTGTAGCTATGAAACCCATGCTAGCACCCCATCATCAGAGAAAACAGGTCTTAGCAATATGACCTAGGACCCTGATGCATCCATACAAGGGGGAATATCTAAAATGTAGACACTGTCAATGGACATATTTGCAAAAGTGACTTTTTTTTTTTGCAAGATTTTTTTAACATTTTTAACCCCTTAAGGACCCAGCCTGTTTGCCCCTTCCTGACCCCCCTATTTTTGAAATCTGAAAAAGTGTCAATTTAGTGGAAAACTTTTTGACACTTTTACCTATCCGTATCAAATTGTTTTCTTGTGACACATTGGCTTTAAGTGTAAAAATTTTATCCAACAATCCTTTTGTTTTGAAAAAATATCAAAATTTCATGAAAATTTTGAAACATTTGCATATTGAAATTTGCAAAATTTTTTTGCGTGAAAGACAGAAAATTTAATTCACCAAAAAAATAGTTTATAACTACACCCTACCATATGTCCATATGGGGTTGGCATCATTTTTAAAAGGGTTTTTTTTTTTTTTTTTTTTTTACGACTTTAAGGGCTTAGAAATTAGTAGTTTTTTCTCACATTTTCAAGAAAATTTGCAAAAGATTTTTTTAGGGACCACTCCATTTTTTCTGACGTGGTTTTGGGGGGGCCTGCATTTTTTAATACCCCCATAAGTGACGCCATCGAAAAACAGCCCCCTTAAGTATTTACAACACTATTGGAAGTTTGATAACCCTTCAATATTTCCAAAAAAAATTAAAGCAAAGGGGAGGTGAAATTTAAAAATTTCACTTTTTTGCAGTTTTTTAAATTTTTATCCATTATTCACGGGAAACGGTAAATGTACTAGGTAAATCAACTAATATCAATTCTCCCAGGTCTGCCGTTTTTAGAGATACCCCAAAATTTGGGGCCCTAGTGCATTATTTGGCTCAACCATAAGCCCCAAATAGGAGAGCACCTACTTACTCTGGGGTCCATTTTCAATCTTTTTTATTTAGGCGCCTTTTTCGGGTTTTTTGGGGAAAACACCCTAAGGTGCAAAAATTTAATAAACCCCCTAAATAGACCGAATTTTTGAAACTAAAAACCCCTAATGAATATTCCAGGGTGCATGAGATAAGACCCCACAGTGATTCACAATTTTTTTTAGCATAAGGCTGTGAAAATTAAAAAAATTTTTTTTTTTTCAATAATCTGCAATTTTAGATTAAAATGTTTCATATATACAAGGAATCCGGAAAAAGAACCCAAAAAACTTTTTTAACAATTTTTTTTCCCAATTCGGCAAAACCCACATTGGGTGAAAACTGCTTGGGGCATGGAGGGCGTATAAGGGAGGGAGTGCAAATTGGTTTTTAAAAACGCATATTTTTGGTGGGGCCATGTCCATTTGCAAACCCCCAAAGTAGCAGAAACGGGCAAAACCCTTCCAGAGCGACCCTTTTTTGGTTTTCAACACCCATCGGGGATCCATCTAGGGGTGGCTGTGCTTTTTTGGATGCACAGGTTTTTTTCCAATTTTTTTTTTTTTTTTTTTAGCTTTGGGGCTAAAAAAGGGGGGAAAAACGATTTTCGTCATTGTTTTTTGAGTTTTCAATTTTAAAACATTCGCCGTGCAGTGTAAAAGATGTGATAACTTTATATGGGGGTCGTACAATTACAATGATATTTTTTTATAGGTTTTTTTTTCTTTTTTTATTACTTTTTTACACATAAAAAAAACGTCTAAAAAAAATTTTTTTTTAAAATTGTCCTATTCTGACAGCCCTAACTTTTTTTTTTTTGCTGTGTGCGAGCTGTGTAATGGTTGTTTTTTGCGGGATTTATTGAATTTTTTATTGGTACCATTATGGGGGGCATATATGCTATTTTTAATTAAGGTTTTTTTTTGAATGTTTTTTAACAAAAACAGCAATCTTGGAGTGTTTTTTTATTTCTTAAACGTCACTGTCGGTATATAGACATGGGATCTTTTTCTACGGTCAAAAACATTACAAAACCCATCCCAATTTTTTATTTTTTTTATGTTTTTTCTGCTTTTATACAAAAAAAAAAACACTTTTTTTCAACAGGAAAAAACTTTTTGCATCGCCATATCTGAGAGCCATAACTTTTAAAATTTTTTCTGGCTTGGGAGCTTTGTAAGGGGCTTGTTTTTTTTTTCGAGAGGATTGACGTTTTTTATTATATCATTTTTTGGGGGGACAAGCTTTTTTTATCGCTTTTAAATCCATTTTTTGGGGGGCCAGGGTGAAAAAATCTGCATCCTGAATGTTTTTTTTTTTATTTTTAAAGGGGTCACCGGCAGTACCTGATAAGTTACTTACTCTTTTTTGGGGCCTACGGATTAGGCGAACCCTTTTTTTATATTTTTTTTTTTAGTTAAGCACTTTAAAAAAAAAAAAGAAAAGTGTTTTTTAGTGTGTAAAAAATATTTTGCATCCTATCTTCTGAGACTATACATTTTTTTTTTTTCCATACAAACTGAAAAAAGGTTTTTTTTTTGTGGGAAAGAAAATGACGTTTTTTAAATTGTAAACTTGGCGTTTTCTAGGAGTTTTTTTATCCTTTTTATTCCATTTTTTTTGCTATGGGATGAACAATAACTTAATTTTTATTTTTTTATTTTTTCTTTTTTTTTTTACAGCGTTTACCGTACGGGTTAATTAAAAGAAACAGATTTAAGGCAGGTCTTACGCACGCGGCCCCATCCAAATATGGGTACTTTATTTATTTTTTTTATCTTTTTTTGGGGGGATGGGGTTTGTAAAGGGGAAAAGGGCGGTGTAAAAGTATTTTTAATTTTTTTTTTCGTGTTTGTGTTTTACTTGTTTTTTTTACTTTTTTTTTTTTACTTTTTTTCACTTTTTCACATTTTTATTTACTTTTCCCCCTAGGGATTTTAATGCGAGATCTTTAGATCTCTCAAATTCAATAGGGAACAGTGCATAGCTGTTGCTATGACTGGTTCCAACAACTGTCAGTCACGATGCCGGGCCCTGCCCACAGGGCACGGCCGGGCGCCCCTGAAAGCAAAAGAAACCCGGAAGGCATTCTCTGCCTTTTTTTGCTGTCGTCAGAGGCAGGAGCTCACGGGTCGACGATCTCCTCCTGCGTCCTCTTTGTTATTGCGACCCAACGTCCCCGATAATTAAGGGGGTTTAACCCCCCCCCCCCCCCCCCGAGCGATCCGGGCTGGGGGACGCGCGGGATGTCAGCTGTAATAACAGCACACCCCCGCCCGTTGCGCAAAACCCCTTAGAGTTTTGCGCGACCTCCCCGATCCATACGTCCCGGTGCGTTTAAAACCCCCAAAAACCTGGAAAATATGGATACGCAAGGTCGTTAAGGGGGGTTTAAAAAAGCGATCCCTGTAGTGGCGACCCCTTTTAAGGATGGGTGGATGGTTGCATGTTTTAAAAAGAGGGAAAAAAATGCCAGAGTTTTTAAAGATAATTGAAAGGTGGTGAGGGCTGGAAGATAAAGTGCGAGGTCTGGGATGAGGTGAGATGGCATGGGCAAAAACTACAAGTAGGAGGTTTTGGGTTTGGACACTTGAGGGAAAGGTTATCGTGACTAACATGGTAAAAACAGGGTTTTTGGAAGTGTTTTCCTGGGGGCTGTGTAGGGGAGGTAGTGGTGGCAATGGTGGGGGTATAGAGGGGGCAGTGGGGACGTGGGCTGAAGTTTTTCTCCTGATGGGGGTTGATTCTTTTTTAAGAAATGATTGGCAAAATCGTCTGCGGAAGGAAAAGATGGGGGAGGAGGGGGCGGGGGAAACGGAGGAGAGAGTTAAAGGGGTTTTTGAATAAATGCCCTGGGGTTTGTGAAAAACGGGGAGGATATGAATTGTTTAAGAAAACCTTTTTTGGGGGTGGTGGGGGGGCAGACTTTAAATGTGTGGAGCGATTGTATGGGGTGAAGTCGGTGGTGGAGCGGCTTTTTTTTCAGCGGCTTTTCGGGAAATTTTTGGAAGCTCGCCTCAGCTGTTTGGTTGGGGCTGTGTGCCAGGGTTGTTTGTTTTTTTGGCCGGGTTCTTTGTGATTTAGACCCCCCGGGGCGCCCTAAAAAGGGCAAAAAAGGGGTGGAGTGTTCATTAAAAAATAAAGTTCTAAAGAAGCGGGGGCTGGGGATAACACTGTAGGGGCCCAATGGCCCTGCAGGAAATTTTTACATCTCCTCATTAAAAAATCTGTGCGCCCTTCCAAAAAGTGAAAGGAAACCTGGTGCCTCTGGCAGCGCCTATGCAAAATTAAGCATAGTAAACCTCTTCAGGGTAATTCTCTCTGGCCTCCCTTTAAAAGGCAAAAAACCCGGGTTTCAAGATAAAATTTAAATTTTCCCCAAAAAAAGGTTTCAGCCCGCAAGAGCTATCACCTTAGCATTTTAAATTGAGAAAGGAATGGGCCGAAAGCTTTTGCCAGAGACTTGGGCCCCTCCCCCTTTTTGGGGAAAGCCCATTGAATACGGCCCTTTTGGAAAATGAGACCCTCGAGACCGTGATAAGAATCCAAGTTCCAGATCAGGAAGATATATTAAAAATATACTTTTTATTCAAAAAACATATTAAAAAAAAAAAAAATGTTCAAAAAAAACCAAATAACAAAACCCCATACAGGTTCCCCGGGTATAAAGTCGCTGTTCGTGGCTGACGCGTTTCAGGCAAACTAGACCCCTTACTTATAACCTGTGTTAAAGGCACATAAGAGTCGAACAAAGAGATTTTCCGGTAAAACTTTTTACAATTTAGCGGCGTAGCCATCTGGCCCTGGACTTTTTGTCGCCCGGATGGGGATGAAATAAGGGTGTCCCGAGTTCCTCCTGGGTGTAGGGATCCTCCAAGGAGGCGAGAGACTGCGGGGAAAGGGCGGAAAAAAAATTTTAAAAAAAAAACCTGGAACCCACATAGGGTTTTGCCCCCCGGGGTTTAGGGCAGCACAACCAAATGTCCCGGCCCCGCTGTTTTTCCCGCGCTGTGTCCCTTATTCTGTAAGATAAAGGAGGACGCACAAGCCGGTCAAACCTTTCTGTTTCCAGCGCTGGTCCCTTATTCTGTAAGAAAGCTTTAGGACACACAAGCCATGTCAACCTGCTGTTTTCCCGCGCTGGTCCCCCTTAAAAAGTAAGAAGCTGAGGGCAGCACAAGCCCCGTGTCAGAACCCCGCTGTTTTTCCCGCGCCTTTGGGGCCCTTAATTTTTGTAAGATACACATTTTTTTTTTGTATTTAGTGCCCAAAAACTGCATTTTCCCCCCCCAAAGAGGGCATTCAAGATCATTTAAAAAAGTCAGTTTTTTCAAACCCCCCCCCCCCCCTATCATCCCGCCTAAACCCCAAAAAATCTATTTTCTTTGAAAAGATAGAAACATGTGGGTAAAAAGTCAGGGGTG
>JAODAL010042181.1:0-35103 GCA_025379985.1 Phyllomedusa bahiana | reverse complement strand
TTTAAAAACCTCATTTTTCCAGGACTCCTTAACTGCCCTCCACCTCTGTGGTGGAAGAGCGGGTACAGGCCATAGTTTAGAGGCACAGGAGGGGAAGGGGGGGAGAAACGAAACTAAACCCCCTGATTTTTGACCTTACCCCCAAATTTTTTCATGTACCAAGGGGGTGGGGAAGGACCCAAATAAGTATTGGGCCCCAAAGGGCTTTTGACCCCCCATTAAATACGTTGGTCAGCCCTAGGAAGTTGGACCCTTTGGGTGGGGTTGGTGGGCGCCGGGTTTTGGTAGGTAGGCAGCAGTTAGGCCCAAGATAGGTAGGCAGTAGATAGTCCCCAGGTAGCTAGGCCATAGGTAGGTAGATTGGCCCTGGGTAGGCAGTAGTAAGGACTCAGGTAGATATGTAGGCCACAGTTAGGTAGATTTGTCCCTGTTAGGTAGGTAGGTTACAGGGAGGTAGGTAGGTAGATGGGCCCTAGGCAGTAGTTAGTCCCCTGTTAGGTAGGCAGCCCCCCCGGGAATAGATAGGGAGGGGGCCCCATATATAGGCCCCAGGTAGCTAGGTAGGCTGTAGCTGGGCCCCAGGTAGATAGGTAGGCTGTAGCTAGGCCCCAGGTAGCTAGGTAGGCTGTAGCTAGGTCCCAGGTAGCTAGGTAGGCTGTAGCTAGACCCCAGGTAGCTAGGTAGGTAGGTAGGTAGGCTGTAGGTAGGAGCCAGTTAGCTAGTCAGGTAGGCTGTATGTGGGCTCCATGTAGCTAGGTAGGCTGTAGCTAGGCATCAAGGCAGGTAAGCTGTAGGGGGGACCCAGGTACCTTGGCAGACTGTAGGTGGGGCCCAGGTAGCTAGGTAGGTACAGGCTGTGATGGCCCAGTAGCTAGGGAGGGGTGTAGGTGAGCCCCAAGGGGAGCTATTGTTTTTTCGTAGGGGGTGGGCCCACATAGTTAGGGAGGTAGGGAGGGGCCAGGTCCATTTTAAAAAAAAAAAAAATAATAAATTTAAATCAACTCTCTCCCTATTCCCCCGATGCCACCAGCGGGGTTAATTATATTATAATTTGTGTTGAGCGATTTTTTAACAACAAATTTAAAAAGGGAAGGTTTTTTAGGTGATCGAAATTTCCAGATCAAGCATAATTAAGGTTAAAATCTGTGCACATCATTTAAAATCGCGGCCTTTTTCGGCCCCTCCTGTAATTTTGGCGGCCACAAATGAGGTTACAGAATACAGCAGGTGAGATGTGGTGCGCATCATACTGGATGTGATGGTTGCGTTAAAAGGAAAAATCACATGACCTCGTTTTTCATAGAACACGTTTCCTGTTTCAACCCCCAGTTTTCTTTCGCGTCTCAAGGGATAGGCCGCGCTCTGCCCGTGGCCAAACAGCTCAGCGAAAAAAGTCCTATTTCTGCACAGAGAAACCTCTACTATTAGCTGTGGGTCCTTCCAATTTAGTTAATTAGAGATTTGAAGATTTTTTAGTTATCTGGAATTTTTAAAACACATCTCCGCTGAGATTCACGGCTGGGAGCGGGGGGGGGGGGGGGGCCCCCCCGGCGAACACAGACAAGCTCTATCTATAAAGAACACTGGATAAAATTTACCAAGGCTTGTGTAAAAATTTTAGGGAATATCTTTATTTTTAACATTTCATTGAAATTTCTCCTGGATATTGGGCAGCCTGAACTTATATTGGATAAACATAATTTCTAGTAACTGCAGGTCTCTTTGTTAGCTGCAAAACTCCCACTTTTTTATTATCAGTATACATTTCAGATAGTGTTCCAATTTTTACCCCATACACCCTGTGACTGTTGATATATCCACCTTGCACTTAAATTACAAACCAGCAATCTGTAGTCAGGCACAGGTTGTTGTTTGTTGCCAAAAATAACCGTGTATCGTACGATAAACATCACAGTTTTACGTGTTTTTTTTTGGACTTTTGCAGCACCCGAGCCACTGTTATTGACGCAGCATCTACTTAAGTCTAAAACAGCAATTCTATATTCACCACAGGTGAATTGAAAGGTGTCAAAAAATACCGGTTGTATTATATCAAAACATAACCAGTTACGTGTTTTTTTGACTTTTGCGCACCCAGCAACTGTTTCATTGACGCAGCTTCTACGTAAATCTTAAAACAGCAATTCTATATTCCGACCACAGGTGAATAGAAAGGGCAAAAAAATACCGTTTATTATATCAAAACATAACATTACGTGTTTTTTTGACTTTTGCGCAGCTTGGATCCTTACTGTACTCCAGCACTGGTTCATTGACGCAGCATCCTACCGTAAATCTTAAAACAGCAATTCTATAGTACCACCACGAGGTGAAATTGAAAGGTCAAAAAAATACCGATTATTATATCAAAACATAACAGTTAACGTGTTTTTTGACTTTGCGCACCAGCACTGTTCATTGATGCAGCATCTACGTATATCTTAAAACAGCAATTCTATATTCACCACAGGTGAAATTTGTAATGGATGCAAAAAATTACAGTTTTATTATATCAAAAACATAACAGTTACGTGTTTTTTTGAACTTTTGCCGTTTCCACCCGAGCCAAGCACTGTTCATTGACGCAGTCATTCTACGTAAATACTTAAAACAGGCAATTCATATTCACCACAGGTGAATTGAAAGGTTGCAAAAAATACCGTTTATTATATCAAAACCTAACAGTTACGGTGTTTTATTGACTTTTTGCGTCACCAGCACAGTTACATTGACAGCAAGCATCTACGTAAATCTTAAAACGCAATTCTAATATTCACCACAGAGTGAATTGAAAGGTGCAAATAAATACCGTTTAATTAATATCAAAACATAACAGTCACGTGTTTGTTTTGACTTTGCCGCTCCCCACTGTTCAGTTGACGCAGCCATCTACGTAGAAACTTAAAACAGCAATTCTATATTCACCACAAGTGCAATTGAAAGGTGCAAAAAATACGGTTTATTAAAACAAAACATAACATTACTTGTTTTTTGACTTTTGCGCACGCCAGCACTGTTTTCATTGACGCAGCATCTTACTAAATCCTTAAAACAGCAATTCTTATATTTCACCGACAGGTTTGAATTGAAAAGGTGCAAAAATACCGTTTATTATATCGAAAACATAACGGTTACGTGTTTTTTGACTTTTTGCGCACCCCAGCACTGTTACCATTGATTCAGCCATCTACGTAAATCTTAAAACAGCAATTCTATATTCACACACCGGTTAATTGAAAGGTGTCAAAAAAATACCTTATTATATCAAAGACATAACAGTAACTTGTTTTTTGACTTTTGCGCACCCAGCACCTGTTTTCCCATTTGACGCAGCAATCTACGTAAATCTTAAAACAGCAATTCTATATTCAACCACCGGTTGGAATTGAAATGTGCAAAAAATACCGTTTATTATGCCAAAACATAACAGGATTACGTGTTTTTGGACTTTTTGCCCAGCTCCAGATTTGTTTGATATACACCTTGCAGTTAAATTTGAATCCAGCAATTTGTTTTTGATTAGAAGGATCTGAGAATAGCTGTGATTTTGCCGTCTTTTAATAAGAGACCTTTCCAAAACAATCCATACCGTTCCAAATATTTTATATTTTCTGAACATGAGTGAAACTGGCAGTTGGTAAGCGGAGCAAAAGGGGGTAGCACATGGAGGTAGAGTATGAAGTTGAAATGGCTCCTTCCAGTGCTAGCGACAACACAGCATGCCAGCGTATCCATCAGTTTTTGCAGGACCGTCACGCCTGTCAATCGCTTGTCCAGGCCCTGTGAATCTAAGTAACGAACATCGTCGCCATCCTGTCCCTTCAGTGGTTAATGCAACCTGCATCTAGCAAGTCTTACCTCCTCGACACCTCGCATTCACTAGGCCACAAAATGTCGTCATACAGCAATCATCAGCATCCGTCCAACATGAAGCGCCCAAATGTCAACTCGTGTACCCCACCACTGTGGATAATCTTGTTGAAGACCTCTTTGATGACAAAAATGCCGGTTGGGGTCATAAGGCATGTTAAAAAGATCAAGAGGAATGATTTAAGTCGCTCTGACGCCAGTTTACTGATGCCATTCAAGAGGAGGTGAAGGAAGCCGGTCAATCAGGCAAAAAAATCCCGGGGCGTCCGGCAAAACGCCTTGCAGTGCCCCCCTTTGCATGTAGCCCGCAGCTTCTGGATGCAGAAAGTCCAGGACGACCAAGATCACGGCTGTGCTGATGATGATGATGATGAACATTGCGGATCCACTCCTGGTGTTTTCCGCAGAAATTTCTTGCGAAGCGCTTCAGTCAGTGGGAACAGGAGGAAGACTAAGTAGGGGTAGTGTCAATACGGGTCCCGCCACAAAAAGGGAGAGGGCGGACGCAGAAGTCCCGCTGATATGAATTCCGCCAGCCCACGGTCCAGCGCAAACCCCGCCCTCGCGTTATCGCCGTCAAAAAGGTCCAGGACCTCTCAAGCCTGGCCTTCTTTGAGCAAGCTCTGATTCACCCAGCGATGTCATGATGCCCGCCTTTGCCGTAAACGCATAAGTTAGAGCGGCAAGAACATTAAGTGTTAAGCCACCAACAACATTTCTATGTCACATGCTAGCGAATGCATGAGTTTGAAATGGCGAGGGAACACTTGGCCAAAAAAGGCCAGACCGACGCCGGGGCCTCCAACACTGTCCCAACACCTCTGTGCTCCGCCCCTCCTCCACGCGCCACCGACCAAGCGTTCCTCAGCTGCCCAAGTCCTCTCAGCAGTCATGATCAGGGATTCTGCCTCCGCTTAGGCTCCACCGTCGCCCGAGGTGACCACCAGCCACCACCAGAGCACCCATCCTACCCCCTTCTCCTTCAACCAGTTTGACGACATGCAACGCCAACAGTGGCCAGTCTATATGCACCAGCCCTCTGTCTTCCAGTATGGGAGCAGAAGAAACACTTTAACCCAAACCATCCCCAAAGCCAAAGCCTGAATGTCGGCATTGCCAGGCTTTTGGCCTTGGAAATGTTGCCTTTCCGTCTCTGGTGGACACAGATGGGTTTCCGCCACTCAAGGCCCCACGCTTGCCCCCAATACCAGATGCCGGCAGGCAATTTCTTTGTCCAGAAAAGCCGGCCCTGCCCTGGCCAGCCCACGTGTCATTCTAAAATTATCAAGCGCGTTGTCTGCATCTGTGTCCCGGAAAGTCCTTCTCACCACGACGTACACAATGGACTAGTAAGCGGCGGTCCAAGGCCGCTATATCTCTGTGAGCAGCTCACTGGTTGAGCTGGTGGATGTCTCTGGGGGGTGATTGGGTGGGCTCTCAGGCTCGGCGCACCGTCTCTTCAAAACCGAAAGATGGTGCAGGTCTCTTTCCCCAATGTCCTCCTGGTGGCATCACGTGCCCAAAAACACCAGGCCGTGTTGAAATTAATCTGCCTTTGGAGACAGTCCACCTAACACAGGTCAGGAGCTGGGAACGGGCTCTAAGACAACGAGGAACCAGCGCTGGCTTGGGTGGACAGAACCTTGTGCCAGGCAAGGTGGTGTGCGATAACGGTCCGAAATCTGCTGGCCCCCTTTAAAATCGGTAGGGCTCCCTGGAGCACATCCCTTGCCTGCACATGTCATGAACCTGTCCGCCAGAAATCCTAAAGAGCTACCCGGGTCCGTGGACTTGCCTGCTTAGAAGGCATCGATGTCCTGAGTCGCCACTTCTTCCGCCGTTCGCGACCCTGCCTTCGTCCCGCTGGCTTGCGTTGCAGCGCTCCAGCTCGGTCCTCACCCGTCAACCACGTCTCATTGTTGACGTGGCAACACGCCTGGAATTGGCCACCCTCCACATGCTCCAGCGATGTGGCAGCCAGCGGCAATGCCAAAATTACGCAGTAACGAAGTGACACATGGCCTGACAAGCAGCGGTGCGGGACCTTCGGGGTGTTGAACCACCCGAGAGTTGGAGGCAGGTGGAAAGAGCTCTGCACCAGTCCTTTCCAGTATTTTGAAGAAGCCACAGAAAATGGACATATGCGGACAATGCCCTTGTCACATGAGCATTGTTGGTGATCTAGTTCTGGAACGATCGTTTGACACTCTGAAACAACAGGTCCCGCCAGCGACGGAGGTGGAGACGGACACAGATGCGGACACGGAGCCTTTCTCTCCGTCAAATACACAAGGCCCGACAGTTTCAAAATTTCATCGGTCTTCATTAGGCAGTGGTTCGGGGCCCCAGGCTAGTGCAAGGTGGCGCATCAGCTCTCGGGGTGCATCATCTCAGGCAAGTCAGGGCTGTTGTTGAAGCTGCCCCCGGGAGGCAGCGGGAGGAGGAGGAGGTATTCCTAGACACCAAATGTTACCAGGACGCCCCTGCCTTGGAAAGAGGTGGGGGCGAATTTTGAGGCGGAGGAGAAGATGAGGAAGATCAGTTTGCTAGTGCCCCTCGACCCAGAGGCTTGGGAAATCAAGGCTCCATCTCCACATGAGTGCTTGGGTGCTCCATTTCCTCCAACATGATCCTCGCATTAAGGCCATCAAAATAACAACAGTTACTGGTGGCCACCCTCCTGGATTCCCCGGGAACAAAACAAAAATCAGCCCCTTTCCTTCCACCCAACCCAAATAAGAGTAAAATGCAGGAAATGGAGAAACCCTTGCTGATTGGGTCAACTGAGAACATCTGTTTCGTCTGCTTCACGTTCCCCAAATGTCACAGTGGAACAACATCAGCGACGTTACAGCAGTAGAGTGCCAAGTAGGCGTAGCGGCAGCAGCAGGCAAGGTGGCAGAAGCCTAATGGGTGACCTCTGGCAATCTTTGTTTACCACCTCACTAACGCATGCAATGCAGGACACACATCCGACACAGAGATCAGCTTAAGATCATGGTGCACGACTATCCCGGGGTCTCAACACCGAAATTTTTTGCATTGTTCCGGGCCCAATAGACTTCTGGGAACCAAAATGGACGAATGGCCCGAGCTGCTCGTCACGCCATAGAGTGTTTCCTGCCCAGCACCAGCGTCATATCTGAGCGGACCTTCAGCACAGCTGGAGGAGTCATTACAGACAAACGCATCCGCTTTCCACAGATAATGTGGATCGTTTGACTTTCATCAAGATGAATCAGCATGGACTCCTGATGATGTTGTGGCCCCAATTGGGCCCAGGTCACCGATTAGTTGCCTCTACTTCACATTCCCTTTTTAAAAAGAAATGGTCCTCTTGAAAACTTTTTTTTAAAATGATCATTTCTTACTGCAATTTTTATTCCTCTGTTTCCCAACAGTTCATTTGCTGGTTTTGCTGTGAGAACTGTAAAAGCACAAGCAAAGGTTCATGACAAACCTGTATTCCCATTACTCACATTATACTAAAAAGTATTTCGCAATGTCAATGGTATTTGAGTCAGAGTTGCTGTGAGATACAGCAATAATCTTGGTCCAGTTGAACAGAAAATGTGGCTTCTAATGCATTTCGCCCTCACACATATTTAATGAGTGGCTGAGAAGTTTCATATTTATATATAATTTTTTTGGGTCATGTACTGTGAATACAGAAATAAACATTGGTCCTATGTAACAAAAATTGCGTCTAAGTGCATTTCTCCCTCCAATTTTTATCAGTGCTGAGAATTCATTTTTATTAATTTTTTGGGTCATGCTGCATTTGAAATTCAAGCAAAACCTACATGTCCAATTATAAAAAAAGTTGTTTCCTAACAGACATTTGTTACTCACAATTGACCAACAGTGCTCAAGGGTCATGCTTTGAATTATTTGGGAGGCAGTTTTGCTGTGACATCAGCTATACTACAGTACCTATTCTAAAAATGTATGTTTCTACTAACAGACATTTGTTCTTCACAATTGCCCCAAAGTGCTAAGGGTCATGCTTTGAATTTTTGGGGGGCATTTTTGCTGTGACATGCAGCTATAACAACAGGTCCTATTCTAAAAAATGTAGATTTCTAACAGACATTGTTTTCACAATTGTCAAAGATGGCTCAGGGGTGATGGTGCTGTTAGAAACAGAAATCGGTTAGACACTGGTTAATGAACACATATTGCAAAATAGACTTGTTTTTGCAAGATCTTAAAACAAGCTATCATCCCAGTATTGAAACCAACCCATTTAATACAATGAAAAAAAGAGAAACAAAGACAAGTGGGATTCCATCCCCTATTTTAAAACTGTGTATTCTAGAATTAAAGTACTACAAAACTTGCATGTACATAAATAACTTGTTAAAAAAAATTCCTCTGAAAATAAAAAGGAGTACAGGAAAAATTGACCAATGTAGGTTTATTCAGAGGAACATGATATGGAGCCACCGGACAGAGAACAAAGTACAGAGACCATTTTCCTTCAGCAACGTTGATAAAATGAAAAAAGAATGCAAAAAAAAAGGGCACCTGGTGTAACAGGAGCGTTAACCACCAGTATTTCCAAGGAATCTCAATTGTCACACTCAAACGGAGGGGGCAAAAGCGCTACCCAGTATTGACTGTGTACAGAAGAAGGCTGGATACTCACACTTCCGCTTCCGCACTCTGCTTCAGCACGACAGTTTTCGTTGCTAAGCGTCCATCAGGGCATTTTTAACCGATGCGTGTTAAATAGATGACGGACGCCCAGCCTGGGCTTTCACCCACCCACTGTAACTCCGGCCCTCGGGGTCATGCTTGTGCGCAGGACAGGTATAGTCAATGTCCAGTTTCAACTAAAATGTGGAATTGAAAGACTCCTTTTTTCCGGCACTTTTTAAAAATGGGGAGAGGTCATGCAGGTTTGAGGGCTCAATGCTGTGGCCCAGGTACAGGTATAAGTCAATGTACCGAGTGAAACTAAAATGGGGGGTATGCAAGACCTCCTTTTTCCGGCACATTTTTAAATGTGGGGGTCATGCAGGTTTGGGGCTCTAGCTGGTGGCCCAGGAGACAAGTATTAGTCAATATCCATTGAAACTAAACATCGTGGTTGAAAAGACTCCTTTATCCGGCACCTTTTTTAAATGAGGGGGTCATAGCAGGTTTGGGCTCATGCTGTGGCCCAGACGTATAACGTCAATTCCAATAAACTAAAATGGTGGTTGAAAGACTCCTTTTTTCCGGCACTATTTTAAATGTGGGGGTCATGCAGTTTTGAGCTCATTGCCTGTGGCCCAGGACAGGTATAGTCACATGTTCCAGTGAAAACTAAAATGGGTGGTTGAAAAGACTCCTTTTTTCCGAGCCTTTTAAATGTGAGGGGGTCATCATGTTTGGTGCTCATGCTGATAGGGCCCAGGAAAGGTATAAGTCAATATCCATTGAAACTAAATGAGTGTTGAAAAAGACTCCGTTTATCTGGCAACTTTTTTAAATGTGGGGGTCATGCAGGAGTTGGGGCTCATGCTGTGGCCCAGACAGGTATAGCCAATGTCCAGATGAAACTAAAATGGTGGTTGAAAGACTCCTTTTTTTCCCGGCACTTTTTAAATTGGGGGTCATGCAGTATGTGGCCTCATGCTGGTCCCAGGACAGTATAGTCAAGTGTCCAAGTGAAACTAAAAATGGATGGATTGAAAGACTCCTTTTTTCCCCGGCACTTTTTTAATGTGGGGGTCAAGCAGTTTGGGGCTCATGCTGTGAAGCCCAGAAACAGGTGTATAGTCAATGTCCAGTGAAACAAAAATGGAGGATGAAATGACTAATCCTTTTATCCCCCGCACATTTAAGTGTGGGGGATCAAGAGGTTTGGGGCTCATGCTGTGGCCCAAGGACCAGGTATCGGTCAATTCCATAAACTAAAAAGGGGGTTGAAGACACCTTTTTCCGCACTTTTTTAAAAGTGGGGGTGGGGGTCATGCGGATTTGGGGCTCATGCTGTGGCCCAGAGACAGGTAATTGTGGTCAATGTCACATTGGAAACTAAAATGTTATTGTTGAAAGACTCCTTTTTTTTTCCGCAACTCGCCCCCTTCGTGTATTCTATTTAAATGATGGGGTTGAGCGTTTGGGCATCAAGCTGTGCCAGACATAATAGTCAAGTCCATGGAAACTAAAATGTGGTGAAAAGACTCCTTTATATCCGCACTTTATAAATGTGGGGATCATGCAGTTTGGGCTCATGCTGCGTTCAATGACAGGGATATTCAATGTCCCCCGTTCAAGTAACCTGATGGTTTCCAATATCATCACTGCCTTCTGGCACTTTATAATTTGTGTGGGTGATGCAGGTTTAAGTCAGAGGGCTTGTGGACAAGGGAAAACCAAGGGGGGGGGATAGTAAATGGTCTGTGACTTTTTTATCTGTGACTTTATAACTAATTGTGTTTGCCTAAGATGTAGCATGTATCCATTTGTCTGGTTTGTGGAATGTTAATTTCAGCTCTCCACCTTAGTTTTGGGTAGTAATAATGAAGTGTTGTTTGCTCTCCCCAAAGACTTTAATGGTCATCGCGCAATAATCGATGCTCACTATCGAAAAACCTTATCGATAGCGCCGACTATCGACTAATCGACGACTCCTCGATAGCCAACGCAAACGCTCAACACTATTGCTAGGGAATTCAACTTAACTGCATGGTGTCTATCAACAAATCTTGACTGGGCACAAGTTCACAAAAACCGAATCTGTATAATGTTTTGATATAATAAACGAGTATTTTTGCACCTCTTCGAATTCACCTGTGGTGAATAATAGAATTGCTGTTTTTAAGAGATTTACTAGATGCTTCGTCAATGAAACAGTGCTAGGTGCGCAAAAGTCAAAAAACCGTAACTGTTATGTTTTGATATAATATCCGATATATTTGCACCTTTCAATCACCTGTGGTGAATTATAGAATTGGCTGTTTTTAAGATTTACGTAGATGCTGCTCAATGAACAGTGGCTGGTGCGCAAAGTCAAAAAACACAGATAAACTGTTAATGTTTTGATATAATAACGGTATTTTTATGGCACCTTTCAATTCACCTGAGGTGAATATAGACTTGCAGTTTTAGAGATTTACGTAGATGCTGCGTCAATGACATGACTGGTGTGCAAAAGTCAAAAAAAACACGTAACTGTTATGTTTAGATAAAAAAAACCCAGTATTTTGCACCTTTTCAATTCACCTGTGGTGAATATAGAATTGCTGTTTATAAGATTAACTTAATGCGAGCTGTCAATGAACAGTGCTGGTTGCGCAAAAGTCCAAAAACAACGTAACTTTTAAGTTAATTGATATAATAAACGGAATTTTATTGCCACCTTTCAGATATTCACCTGAGGAGAATATAGAATTGCTGTTAATAATATTTACGTAATGCGTGCGTCAATCAACAAGCTGGGTTTGATGCAAAAGTCAAAAATAAACACGTAACTGAATATGTTTTTGATATAAATAAACGGTATTTTTTGCACCTTTTTTCAATTCACACTGTGGTGAATAAAGAATTGCAGTTTTAAGATTTAACGGAGATCTGCGTCAATGAACATGCTGGGTGCGCAACCAAGTCAAAAAACACGTAACTGTGATGTTTTCGTACATACACTGTATTTTTGGCAACAACAACCTGTGCTGAGTGGCTGACTTACAAGATTGCTGGCTATGGTAATTTAAGTGCAAAAGGTGATATATCAAAAGTCACCGGTGTAAATGGGATTAAATGTGAACACCCTATCTGAAATGTATACTATAATAAAAGTGGATTTTTGCAGCTAACAAAGAGACCAGCAGATACTAAGAAATGAAATGTTTTTCCAATATAAGTTTGAGGCTGCCCAATATCCAGGAAATATTTCAAGAGCAAACTGTTAAAATAAAGATATTCCACTACAATGTCTACACTAAGTCTGGTGAACTTTATCCATTTGTTCTTTATAGAAAAGAGCTTGTCTGTGTTCGCCCGCGGGCCCCCCCCCCTCCCACCCCCGGGTGAATTTACAGTGGTAGATTCGCTTTAAAATTCTCTAGCTAATACATAAAATGTTAAAAATCCCTAATCTAACTAAATTGGAAGGATCACAGCTAAATAGTAGAGGTTTCTCTGTGCAGAAAAACTAATTTCGCTGAGCTGTTTGGCCACAGCAGAACAGCAGGTCCTATCCCTATGAGACGCTGAAGACACTGGGGCTGAAACGGGAAACGCTGTTCTATGTAAAACGAGGTCATGTGATTTTTCCAGCCAATCGCAACCATACACATCCCAGTCATGACTTCACACACACATCTCACCCTGCTCTGTTCTGTAATCTGATTTGCTGGCCGCCAAAATTACAGGAAGCGCCGAAAAAGGCTCGATCCTAATAGATGATGCACAGATTTTAAAACCTTAATAATCGCATGATCTGGAAATTTCGATCACCATAAAAACCTTGTCGATTTCAACTTTGTCGATAAAAATCGCTCAACACTAGGTGCTAGAGATCCAGATTGCCGTGTCAGAGGTGTAGGGATACAAACGTGAGTGGGAAAAAATAGGCAGAACAAACACAGGAATACAGACGGATTCGGAACAATATCTGATAACTAAATTGAGAGGCAGGAGAATCACTGGAAAAAACGCCATAAGAGCATCGCTCGCTTCCCAAATTTGGGCCCCAAAAAACCGTCCTCTTTTAAAAATTTTGCCAATACACAAACAGATTTTGCTCTACATTTCTTTTCCCCCTAGAACTCTATGAGAAAGTAGCTCGCGCTCTGATTGGTCGGGATAAACCAAGCCCCCACTAGCTCAACCAATCAGCTCTTTTCTGCCTTTTTACTGTATTTTAAACTGTCCCGCCTTTGAATATAATATGATTAGAGATGGGCGAATTTCTGAAAAATTCGATTCGGTCACTTCGCCGAATTTTCCGACAAAATTTGTTTCGTTCCGAATTACTTCGGCACGAATCGCGTTAAAAAGCAGCTATTTCCAGGCTGCACAAGCCTGCAGGGGGCTGTAGAACCCTTGTGCCATCTAAAAATGCAGAGGGAGCTTGGGTTTTGGGCTTCATACAATGTTTGTTTTTAGTATGACACCAGATGACGCCGCCCCCCTTAGAATCGCTTCACTATAAAATTCAATGGGGACTTAAGAGGGGAAAACTGACCAAAAAACTCAAGCGGGAATGTAGCCTGATAAAAGTCATTGCCAGCGAAAGCTGGAAAAAAACAAGCTGAGAGCTCAGGTGGCAACATTAGTGACAGAGTGTGGAGGTGACGGCGGCAGCCACAGCAGCATGAGGTCAGGCAGTGGCACAATGACATTCTGGAGGTGGCAAAACACGAGGAAGCCACAGAGTGGCACAATGACTGAGAGCGGAGGTCACGGCGGCAGCAGTATGAGGTCAGGCAGTGGCACAATGACATTCTGGAGGCGGAAAAACAGTATTAGGCCACAGAGTGACACAATGATACAGTGTGGAGGTCACGACAGCAGCAGCATGAGATCAGGCAGTGGCACAATGACATTCTGGAGGTGGCAAAACAGTATTAGGCCACAGAGTGGCACAATGATACAGTGTGGAGGTCACGACAGTAGCAGCATGAGATCAGGCAGTGGCACAATGACATTCTGGAGGCGGCAAAACAGTATTAGGCCACAGAGTGGCACAATCACACAGTGTGGAGGTCACGGCGGCAGCAGTATGAGATCAGGCAGTGGCACAATGACATTCTGGAGGCGACTAAACAGTATTAGGCCACAGAGTGGCACAATCACACAGTGTGGAGGTCACGGCGGCAGCAGTATGAGATCAGGCAGTGGCACAATGACATTCTGGAGGCGGCTAAACAGTATTAGGCCACAGAGTGGCACAATCACACAGTGTGGAGGTCACGACGGCAGCAGTATGAGATCAGGCAGTGGCACAATGACATTCTGGAGGCGGCAAAACAGTATTAGGCCACAGAGTGGCACAATCACACAGTGTGGAGGTCACGACAGCAGCAGCATGAGATCAGGCAGTGGCAAAATGACATTCTGGAGGTGGCAAAACAGGAGGAAGCCACAAAATGGCACAATAACTGAGAGCTGAGGTCACGCGGCAGCAGCATGAGGTCAGGCAGTGGCACAATGACACAGTGTGGAGGACATGGCAGCAGCCACAGCAGCAGCATGAGGTCAGACAGTGGCACAATGACACAGTGTGGATGTCACGGCAACAGCAACAGCAGCAGCAGCATGGAGGTCATAGAGTGGCACAATGACAGAATGTTGAGGTGGGTGACAATACCAGTCCCTGGTAAAGATGGTGGTAGGCAGATGGAGAAACTGGCAGCAGATGTGTGGCATCATCAGAATAGTGGCTGAGGCAGGTAGTTTGAACCCAGACTGACGCCTAAGGCATTGGTGTGTGAAAATCCTGGCCGATCCACGCCTGATTCATCTTGACAAAGGTCAGTCGTTCCACATTTCCCGTGCACAAGCGGGTTCTCCTTGGGGTAACGATGGCCCCCGCCGCACTGAACACCCGCTCTGATGCCACACTACTGGCCGGGCAGGACAGCTTCTCCACCGCAAACTCGGCAAGTTGCGGCCATACATCCAGTTTGGCTGCCCAGTAGTCCAGCGGATCTTCTAACTGAGGTGGCAGAGTGCTGTCCAAGTAGGCCACAACCTGTTGGTTCAGGGACTGCTCCAGGTCCTGCTGCTGCTGCTGCTGGCGACTGCCCTCCTCACTAGGCGGGTGAAGGAAGCTGCTCATCAGTGACTCCAGACTTAGGTTACTACTGATGGAGCTGGTACTGCTCCTACCCCCCCATCTTCCCCCAGCAGCCGCGGCAGTAGTACGTGAGCGCTGAGGAACCCCCCGGTCAGACCTGTCAGAGGAGGGACGATGCCGCACATAGGAAAGCGCCAACTGAATTACGGAGGATTTCCCTATGGTATTTGAGTTTGTCTTCCCTCTCAATAGCTGGGAAAAAGGCTCCCATTTTGGACTGGTAGCGAGGGTCCAATAGGTGGAGAGCCAGAAGTCATCCTCTGCCGGATGCTGACTATTCGGCTGTCACTAGCCAGGCAAATCAGCATGCTGCAGGCCATCTGCACAAGTGACTCCGAGGGGCTCCCTGCCTCCATTTCCACTGTATACTGCCACGGTACTTGGGGGTCATCTGCCTCGTCTTCCTCATCTCCATCCACCTCTTCCAGCTGCTCCTGCTCCTCCTCTCTTGTCACCTCATTTCACCAGACAATGCTTCTGCTCCAATGTCCTCCTCCTCCATTTCAGTCCCCACCGGACTCATGTGGCCACGAGATGTAGTCGCCACGTCTCCAGTCCCCTGCCCAGACAGATTTTTCAGCATCTGTTCCAGGACATGAAGCAGTGGAAATGACGTTATTCATCCCGTAGTCCTGGCGACTGATAAATAACGTGGCCTCCTCGAATGCCTCAACAAAAGGCAGGTGTCACGCATGAGCTGCCACTGCTGACATCAAAGTTACACAGGGGAGTACTTCTGTCTGCCTGGATCATCAAAAAATCGTTAATGGCCTTTCTCTGTTCATACAGTCGGTCCAACATGTGCAGGCTGGAATTCCAGCGGGTGGAAACATCGCATATCAGAGTGTGTTGCGGGAGGCCGTTCTGCCGCTGCAACTCGAGGAGGGTGTTCCTGGCTTTGTACGAATGGATAAAGTGCATGCACAGTTTCCTGGCCATTTTCAGAATGTTCTGAAGATCGGTGGAAGACTTCAGGAACCTTTTCACAACCAGATTGAACATGTGCGCCATACAGGGCGCATGGACCATCCCTCCTCAGTGCAGCGCGGACACCATGTTCCTTCCATTGTCCGTCACCATGGTTCCGATTTGCAGTTGGCGCGGAGAAAGCCACACATCGATTTCTTGCTGCATGACGCCGAGCAGTTCCTCCCCTGTGTGACTTCGTTCGCCGAGGCAAGCCAGGTGTAGAACTGCGTGACACCGCTGTGCCCTACACATGTGGTATGATGGAGCAGTACTTGTGGAGGCTGAGATGGTGGTGGTGGTGGAGGAGGAGAGGGGGAAACATTGGCCAGGTTGCAGCAGTTTGACAACGTGGAGGAGAAAGCGGCGTCTCCTGTCCAAGTTGTTGGTGTACCTGGGCCGGAAGCACATTCACTCAGTGGGCCATAAAGGACATGTACTGGCCCTGACCGTAGTTACAGCTCCAGACGTCCACGCTGCCGTGCACCTTGGAACAAACCGATAAGCTCAAGGACTGACCCACCTTCTGTTCTACATATTTATGAAGTGCTGGTACTGCCTTTTTGGAAAAGAAATTACGGCTTGGAACTCTCCATCTCGGCTCGGCACAAGCCATTAGTTCTCTGAACGGTGCAGAGTCCACCATTTGGAAAGGGAGGGACTGCAGTACCAACAACTTGGACAGGAGCACGGTCAGCTGCTGCACCTTAGGATGGTTGGACGCATACTGTTGTCTCTTTGCAATCGCCTCGCTGAACGACTGCTGGCGCCATGAGTAGCGAGGAGCAGGAGCATCTGGACCAGGAGATGATGTCAAAGAGAAACAGCTCCCTTCTGCAGAGGTGGTGGAGCCTTGACTGGCTGCAATGGCATGCGTGCCACTGGGCGCTGCTGCTGCTGTTGCTGCGGCAGCAGGATGGACCACCACATCTGAGCCACGTTTCTCCCAGGCCACCGGATGGTGACACTGCATGTGTTGATGCAGGGCCGTGGTGCCAACGTTAGCTCCCTGGCCACGCTTCACTTTCTGCCCACAGATTCTACATATACCCATATTCGGCTCCTCCGGTGTCTTAGCAAAGAACTGCCACACCACCGAGTATCGGATTTTACCGCCAACGCTCCGCACTGAGTGACTACTGCCGCCGCTGCCTCGCTGAGCCCCTGTGCTGCTACTTTCTTGGACCTGTGAAGCGGGTTTTTTACCCCGTGGCCGCTTGGCTCCCGACCTCACACTGCTGCTAGACTGCTGACTCACGGCCACACGACCCACGTGCTGGCTGCGCTGCTGCCTGACGCGCAAGCTGACGCCCACTTATACTGACGATGATGAAGCCCTTGCCGCACCCGGCTCCCAAGTGCGGTCGGCTACATCATCATCTATTTGTGATTCATCGTCACTGCTGTCCTCAACACCGGTCTTTGAATGCCGAGGCTGACCTCTCACAACATGACCTCCCATGCCACTCTCCACATCTCTACTGTGCCACCTACTGCAAGAAGCAGGCGATATTGGCCCCATTTCTTTGCTGCCAAGTAGCTGCTGACTGCCCTCCTCAAATTGTTCATCTTCGCTATATAGTGGTGCTGAGCCCAGACCACATAGTAGATCTCTGGCTGAGGGAACTGATGGGACAGAGGTGGGCTGAGGACAGGTGAGGGCCGCTGACCCGCTCCCGGGCCATGCCAACTAATGGTTGTGTCTGAGGTTCCCACCGACTCTTGGCTGGGGTTGTCAGATGTTATCTGGGAGAAAGAGGATGACCTAGTCAACCAATCAAGAACCCTTGGGTTGCTGAACAACACACGGCCGCTAGATGACAGCGGCAGTTGTGGCCTCCCCGAGTGACCCCTGCTGCGACGTCCCCTTGCTGTGCTGCGACCTGGGCCTGTTCCAGGAATGTTTGTGCCACTGCAACTCGCAGGTGCAGAGCCTGCCACCTCTCTGTCTGACATACTGTTTGTTCTAAAATGTACAGACACTGTTTTTATGATGATACTGTATATGATAAATAAAACACCCTGTTTTTGACTCCAAATGAACCCAGTAACAAGCTTGGGTAACCTTGGATATAAATTGCGCTCCACAAATGGCCAGGGAAAAAATTTACTTGTATGTGTCGTTTAAAAAAACTGTGTGGTTTTACTAAATGTAAAAGCACAAACAGCTTAATTAACCTTCGGACATGAATTAGGCAACAGGAAAAATGTATATATTTTGGCGTTGAAAAAGACGGTTTATTTTTGTCAGCACACCAGCAAAACAACGCTTAATTAACCCCTGGATGTAAATTGCGCCAAAGAATTGAGCCGCACAAACTACTAGCTTTGTAGCGTGTTACAATTGCGTGTTTTCTACGCCACACAACAAGAGATACAGTTGTAATTAACCTTTGCTTGTGAATTAGACTACAGGAAAATGTGTATATTTTGGCGTTGAAAAAGACGTTTTCTTTGGGTCAGCACACCAGCAAAACAACGCTTAATTAACCCCTGGATGTAAATTGCGCCAAAGAATTGAGCCGCACAAAATAGTAGCTTTGTAGCGTGTTACAATTGCGTGTTTTCTACGCCACACAACAAGAGATACAGTTGTAATTAACCTTTGCTAGTGAATTAGGCTACAGGAAAAATGTATATATTTTGGCGTTGAAAAAGACGGTTTCTTGGGGTCAGCACACCAGCAAAACAACGCTTAATTAACCCCTGGATGTAAATTGCGCAATAGAATTGAGCAGCCAAAAATGAAGTGGTATTTGTATTGTAAAAACGCTGTTTCTTTAAATGAATACAACAGGAACTGGCTTAGATCCCACTTGGATATTGAATGTATATGCAGCTGCAGTGGATGCACACTGGATTTCAGATCCAATACCCCAAAAAATTAGAAATAGAACATTAAGAGAACAGTCTCTGAGACAAGCTGAGACACCCCACAGAAATCTCTATATAAAAATCAATTCTTCAGTAAGAGCTATCAGCCGCGGCAGCACCTTCCCTGATGAGCACAGTGAGAGGAGTGTGAGTGTCGCGCCCGGACTTATATAGTGCGGTGACGTCACAGAATCCCGCCAGTCTCTGATTGGCTTCACCTCTGCACATGTCATGCAGGCTATGCCCTTCTTCCTCCCAGATTGCTTTGCCCCATGTAGCGCCATGTGCTCGCAGCCATTTTATCAATCAAAAGCACAATTCGTTCACCCGAAGTACCCCAAAGTTCGACTTCGTTCCGAACCGAAGTTTTCCTGAAATTCTAAACGAAGTCCACTTCGTTAGAATCGATTCGCCCATCTCTAGATATGATATGATATGAATATTTCTCCATAGGTTAGAATGGGTCCCTGTCGCTCCTATTCTGATTTGTCAATACTCCTCCATAGGTTAGAATGGGCCACTGTCGCTCCTATTCTGATTGGCTGGTTTCTGCCGACCAATGAGAAGAGCTTAAACAATTTGAATTACTGTATTCCCCTGCAAATTCTCTATATCCCAATTCCTGATGTAGCGCCGGTCTCGGCGACAAACGCGTTGTTAGGGATTTGATTGATTTATGTTTATAGAAGGTTTCAGCTCTTTTTCAGAGAATATTTTACACCTAATAAAAATGATTTTTTTAATCATACTCCATGCCGCATGGCGCTGAGAGCCGAGATTGCATTGAGCCGATCTCTCCATAGACTACAATGGGACAAGTAGCTCGCGCTCTGATTGGCTGGGATAGCCAAGCCCCCCGCTAGTTCAACCAATCAGCTCTTTTCTGCATTTTTACTGTATTTTGAACTGTCCCGCCTTCGAATTTGATTGGTCAATAGTTCTCCATAGGTTTTAATGGTTCACTGTCACTCCTATTCTGATTGGCCGGTTTATGCCAACCAATGAGAAGCGCTTACAGAATTTGAATTACTGTATTTCCCGGCAATTTCCATGATCCTAATTCCTGATGTTGCGCCGTTCTAGATTTTTGGAAAGTGATTTTATTTATGTATTTTTTATTTTTAAGGTTTGAACTCTTTTTCTGATAATGTTTTACGCCTTTATAAAGGCAATTTTTTGGGGATTCATACTCCATGCCGCACGGAGCTGAGAGCCGAGATTTCTGTTGCGATCTTCTTCTATGTTTCCTCTCATGTTCCGTTCTCGCTTCACTTCACCTCCATTTAGACCAGAATCAACCAGGTCTGCCTGTCGGAGCTGCTGAGCGCTGCAATGCGCCGCACTTTGCCGACTCGCTATCATACATGCCTCGGAGTTTTTTCGAGCGCGCCACGTCCCGCCCAAGAACGCCCACACCGCGCCCATTGCACGCCCCTTCATGCAGGGCACAGCTGAAAGTGGCAAACGCTGCGCCTAACACTGCATCCCTGCGTCCGACAGCGGATTCGGGCTGGTGAGGCGCAGGTTGCGCCAAAAAACAGGCGAAAAGCCCGTTCATACATGTCGCCCCCATGTTAGAAACTACACTACCTAATGAATATATACTAGGGTGTAGTGTGTATTTCGGTCCATGATCACTCTGGATGGACTGCAGAGATCTACAGCTGAGGTGGGAGAGTCTGTCCATAGGACAACAATCAGTCGTTTACTGCACAAATCTGGCCTTTATGTACGAGTGGCAAGAAGAAAGCCATTTCTCAAAGATATCCATAAAAAGTCTCATTTAAAGTTTGCCACAAGCCACCTGGGAGAGACACCAAACATATGGAAGAAGGTACTCTGGTCAGATGAAACCAAAATCGAACTTTTTGGCCACAATGTAAAACGATATGTTTGGTGTAAAAGCAACACAGCTTATTACCCTGAACACACCATCCCCACTGTCAAACATGGTGGTGGCAGCATCATGGTTTGGGCCTCCTTTTCTTCAGCAGGGACAGGGAAGATGGTTAAAATTAATGGGAAATGGATGGATCCAAATACAGGAGCAATCTGGAAGAAAACCTGTCTGAGTCTTCAAAAGACCTGAGACTGGGATGGTGATTAATCTTCCAACAAGATAATGATGCCAAACATAAAGCAAAATCTACAATGGAATGGTTCACAAATAAACGCATCCAGGTGTTAGAATGGCCAAGTCACAGTCCAGACCTGAATCCAATCGAGAATCTGTGGAAAGTGCTGAAAACTGCTGTTCACAAATGCTCTCCATCCAACCTCACTGAGCTCCAGCTGGTTTCCAAGGAAGAAAGGGCAAGAATTTCAGTCTGTCGATCTGCAAAACTGATAGAGACATACCCTTAGCGACTTGCAGCTGTAATCGCAGCAAAAGGTGGTGCTACAAAGTATTAACTTAAGGGGGCGGAATAATATTTCACGCCCCACTTTTCAGTTGTTTTTTTTTTTTTTTTTTAAATTTAAAATATCCAATAAATTTTGTTCCACTTTCACAATTGTGTCCCACTTGTTGTTGATTCTTCACAAAAAAATTAAAATTTTATATCTTTATGTTTGAAGCCTACATCTATTCCAAATATCAATGGCACACTAAAAACTAAGTAAAACATCAAAGGTATATAGGAATTTTTGAAAATGCATTACTGCTAAGGAAATATGAAAACCTGGGATTCTTAGTTCACAGTTTTTATCAAAAATTTTTAAGCACCTCCCAATTGCGTCAAGGAGATCCCAGCACAGGTGAGTTCCTAACACTAAAATGTTACCTCTCTTGGAGCCAATTCCGACTACAACACCTCAGGGAGTGAAAAGAACTTGCTACTGAATAATCCTGCACTGGTTTAAAAGAGGTAGGCGGAGTGCAACAAGCCAATGAGGAAGCCACTCTTCATACAGACTACAAAAAACTTAGTTTGACTCTGCACATCCAAAAGCATTTTTTGAGAAAAAAATGTAAGCATAGGTGCATACTGGCAAGGCAATAACAGACATCTATTCCAAATTTCAGTGGAACACTAAAAACTAAGTAAAACATCAAAGGCATATAGGAATTTTTTAAAATGCATTGCTGCTAAGGAAATATGAAAACATGGTATTCTTAGTTCATAGTTTTGATCAAAAATGTTTAAGCTCACTTCCCAATGGCGTCAAGGAGATCCCAGCACAGGTGAGTTCCTAACACTAAAATGTTACGTCTCTTGGAGCCTATTCAGACTACAACACCTCATGGAGTGAAAAGAACTTGCTACTGAATAATCCTGCACTGGTTTAAAAGAGGTAGGCGGAGTGCAACAAGCCAATGAGGCAGCCACTCTTCATACGGACTACAAAAAACTTTGACTCTGCACATCCACAAGCATTTTTTGGAAAAAAAAAAAAAATGTAAGCAAAGGTGTACACTGGCAAGACAATAACATACATCTATTCCAAATATCAGTGGCACACTAAAAACTAAGTAAAACATCAAAGGTATATAGGAATTTTTGAAAATGCATTACTGCTAAGGAAATATGAAAACCTGGGATTCTTAGTTCACAGTTTTTATCAAAAATTTTTAAGCACCTCCCAATTGCGTCAAGGAGATCCCAGCACAGGTGAGTTCCTAACACTAAAAATGTTACCTCACTTGGAGCCTATTCAGACTACAACACCTCAGGGAGTGAAAAGAACTTGCTACTGAATAATCCTGCACTGGTTTAAAAGAGGTAGGCGGAGTGCAACAAGCCAATGAGGCAGCCACTCCTCATACAGACTACAAACAACTTTATTTGACTCTGCACATCCAAAAGCATTTTTTGAGAAAAAAATGTAAGCATAGGTGCATACTGGCAAGGCAATAACAGACATCTATTCCAAATATCAGTGGCACACTAAAAACTAAGTAAAACATCAAAGGCATATAGGAATTTTTGAAATGCATTACTGCTAAGGAAATATGAAAACCTGGGATTCTTAGTTCACAGTTTTGATCAAAAATGTTTAAGCTCACTTCCAATGGCGTCAAGGAGATCCCAGCACAGGTGAGTTCCTAACACTAAAATGTTACGTCACTTGGAGCCTATTCAGACTACAACACCTCAAGGAGTGAAAAGAACTTGCTACTGAATAAATCCTGCACTGGTTTAAAAGAGGTAGGCGGAGTGCAACAAGCCAATGAGGCAGCCACTCTTCATACGGACTACAAAAAACTTTGACTCTGCACATCCACAAGCATTTTTTGGAAAAAAAAAAAAATGTAAGCAAAGGTGTACACTGGCAAGACAATAACATAGATCAATTCCAAATATCAGTGGCACACTAAAAACTAAGTAAAAAATCAAAGGCATATAGGAATTTTTGAAAATGCATTACTGCTAAGGAAATATGAAAACCTGAGATTCTTAGTTCACAGTTTTGATCAAAAATGTTTAAACTCACCTCCCAATTGTGTCAAGGGGATCCCAGAACAGTTCCTAACACTTAAATGTTACCTCTCTTGGAGCCTATTCAGACTATAACACCTCAGGGAGTGAAAAGAACTTGCTACTGAATAATCCTGCACTGGTTTAAAAGAGGTAGGCGAAGTGCAACAAGCCAATGAGGCAGCCACTCCTCATACAGACTACAAAAAACTTTGTTTGACTCTACACATCCAAAAGCATTTTTTGAAAAAAAAACATGTAAGAATATGTGCACACTTGCGAGGCAATAACATACATCTATTCATATATCAGAGTTACAATAACAACTAAGTAAACATAAAATGCATATAGGAATTTTTGATAATGCATTACTGCTAAGGAAATATAAAAACCTGTTATTCTTAGTTCACAGTTTTGATCAAAAATGTTTAAGCTCACCTCCCAATTGTGTCAAGGGGATCCCAGCACAGGCGAGTTCCTAACACTAAAATGTTACCTCTACTTAGTTTTTAGTGTGCCACTGATATTTGGAATAGATGTATGTTATTGCCTAGCCAGTGTGCACCTATGCTTACATTTTTTTTCAAAAAATGCTTTTCGATGTGCAGAGTCAAACAAAGTTTTTTGTAGTCTGTATGAGGAGTGGCTGCCTCATTGGCTTATTGCACTCCGCCTACCTCTTTTAAACCAGTGCAGGATTATTCAGTAGCAAGTTCTTTTCACTCCCTGAGTTGTTGTAGTCGGAATAGGCTCCAAGAGAGGTAACATTTTAGTGTTAGGAACTCACCTGTGCTGGGATCCCCTTAACACAATTGGGAGGTGAGCTTAAACATTTTTGATCAAAACTGTTAACTAAGCATCCCAGGTTTTCATATTTCCTTAGCAGTAATGCATTTTCAAAAATTCCTATATGCCTTTGATGTTTTATTAAGTTTTTAGTGTGCCACTGATATTTGGAATAGATGTATGTTATTGCCTTTCCAGTGTGCACCTATGCTTACATTTTTTTTTTCAAAAAATGCTTTTGGATGTGCAGAGTCAAAGTTTTTTGTAGTCTATATGAGGAGTGGCTACCTCATTGGCTTGTTGCACTCCGCCTACCTCTTTTAAACCAGTGCAGGATTATTCAGTAGCAAGTTCTTTTCACTCCCTGAGGTGTTGTAGTCGGAATTGGCTCCAAGAGAGGTAACATGTTAGTGTGTTAGGAAGCATCACCTGTGGGCTTGGATCCCCTTGACGCAATCTGGGAGGTGTAGCATAAAGACCTCATTTTGATCGATCAAACTGTGAACTAAGAAATCCCAGGTGTTTCATGATTGTCCTTAGCAGTAGATTGCATATTTTCAAAAAATCCTATATATTCCTTGATGTTTTAAACTTATGTTTTTTTTATAGTTGTCCACTGATATTTGGAATAGATGTATGTTATTGCCTTGCCAGTGTGCACTTATGCTTACATTTTTTTTTTTTTTTCAAAAAATCTTTTGGATGTGCAGAGTCAAACAAAGTTTTTTGTAGTCTGTATGAGGAGTGGCTGCCTCATTGGCTTGTTGCACTCCGCCTACCTCTTTTAATCCAGTGCAGGATTATTCAGTAGCAAGTTCTTTTCACTCCCTGAGGTGTTATAGTCTGAATAGGCTCCAAGAGAGGTAACATTTTAGTGTTAGGAACTCACCTGTACTGGGATCCCCTTGACGCAATTGGGAGGTGAGCTTAAACATTTTTGATCAAAACTGTGAACTAACAATCCCAGGTTTTCATATTTCCTTAGCAGTAATGCATTTTCAAAAAATTCCTATATGCCTTTGATGTTTTACTTAGTTTTTAGTGTGCCACTGATATTTGGAATAGATGTATGTTATTGCCTTGCCAGTGTGCACCTATGCTTACATTTTTTTTTCAAAAAATACTTTTGGATGTGCAGATTAAAACAAAGTTTTTTGTATGTTTGAAGCCTGACGTGGCAAAAGGTTGAAAAGTTTGTAGGGGCCGAATACATTTGCAAGGCGCTGTAGTTAATTTTGGGTGGTACAGTGAGCAATATTATTAATGTTCAGAGTACAGTGTGTGATATCATTTATTTCGGGGTACAGTATGTATTATAATTTATATCAAGGGACAAAATGTGCAATCTAATTAATTTAAGAGAGCTCTGTGTGTAATATAATTAATTTTAGCGGTAAAACATGTAATATAATTCATTCATCCATCAGAAATTTATAGTTGGTGGCTTTCTGCGCTCCAGCCCTACTATGTTGGTTCCCTGACATATGATGGTATTATTTATACTTTTAATATTGCAACTTATTCTTCTGTTTTAGTTTATTGTCACTAGGTGGTGGGACCCATTTCATTTTGCTATGGAGCTAAATGAATTCCAATTATGTCCCTGATCCTGTCCAGGTGCCATAAATGTCTGAGATGAGAATACCCCTTACATTTAGTTTGTTTAAGTTATTAAAGGGGTGTTTCCATCTAGGAAAATAGGATTTTGCAGATTTCTGCTGTGGCCACAGAAAACAGAAAGGCATCTGTGCATGAAAGATTCTCTCCATTCACTTTTTTAAACTCCCATAAGAATGAAAGGAGAGAGCAGTGTGGGCACAGCAGCCTCTTTTTTTTCCTGTGGCCTCAGCAGAAAGCTACAAGGTCCTGTTTACCCAGATAGGAATATTCCTGGTCATTTCACTAATTAACATTGGACCTCATTTATAAAAACTGTCTAAGGCTATCTCTCCACTGCACAGGATTACGATCGTATTTTCAGCGCTTTTAGTTTTTTAAAAGAGCTGAAGATACGATCCTTAGATGGCAGCCCCATAGATGGCAATAGAAAAGACGAGCTGTAGTCTCCACAGCTCGTCTTTTCTCTGCTCGTCTTCTGGCGCCAGCGTATTATACATGTTGTATAATATGCCGGCGCTTTTAGTTTTCTTCTCTTCCCATACAATACAATTGTATACAAATAGGTAACAGTTTTTATCATGCTTTGTACAAAAACCGTGGTCCTACAGTGGAGAAATAGCCTAACAGTAAGACTGTCTTTGTTGCCCGTAGCAACCAAATCAGAGTACAGCTTTTATTTCTCCATAGAAATTTGAAAAAATTGAAGCTGAACTCTAATTGGTTGCTACGGGCAACAAAGACAGCCTTAGGTTATGTGCAGACGGCGTCTTGGATAAGTTTTGGCAATAAGTAAAACGTATTGTGTCAAATGCATCCAAAAATGTTCCACGAAGTGTGGTCTGTATTTGGATGGTTTCTGGACTGCAGAAACGTATCCTTATAGATTCTATGGGCTATTAAATGGATCAAGAATGGACATGTCAATTCTTTGAACAATTCTGTTTAATACAATGCGAAAAGGTATGTAAAATACGTATCGTTTCAACAACGATACGTATTTTACATTGAAATCAATGTATTCACACATGAAAATTGCTAAATATGTATTGGGGTCCGTTTTTTGGTACGTAAAATGTACCCAAATACGAAATTAACAAGCGCTGTGTGAACATACCCTTACTGTTAGACAGTTTTCATAAATGAGACCCAACCTTTTTTATACTATGCAACAATATACATACATTTACTGCTAAAAAGTTATGGGCTTGATGGTAAGCACAAGGTACTCCTGTCCAAAACTGGTAGAGAATAATGACAATTATTGTATATACAGTAAAACATAATAAAGAGAAATAGTATGGCATCTCTGAAACATGCTCCACATGAAGTTAAATTCTAATACTTTAGAGAAATCTATTCAATTATAAGCAAGTACATGTCATGCTTGTGTGCACGATGTCTGTGACCTATTACAGTGAATGACTATTAGAATGACTCAAATAGAGTAATTACTGGTACTGGTCAATACCGAGAAAAACCACACAGACTAAGGGTGACATGTGCCATTAGGGCTGTGCCATTTTTTTGGTATAGTTTGTGCCAAAAAAAAACTGTTGACGCCCTATTCTCTCTATATATGAACTGTAGTACACCAAAAGTAGGCCCATTATATGCCAGGCACGATACATTTGAATGCACCTAAAGTAGGCGCATCAGATATGCTTGCAATGATATGCTATGCGCCTACATTTTGCTATACGTCTAGGTTAGGCACATCAATTATGCTATGCAAGTATACCACACGCCAGATTTTTGACAGGTTCATTCATTCAGGCGCACTATAAACTCATTTATTGTACCTTAAAACTGGGGTGGAGGCACTTCTTTCTGACATGTTGCCCTATATATCTACACATTTCGGATACAGATTCCCAACCAGAGAGTTCCTTAAATGGGTTTTCTGACTACATAGATTAGCTTTTAATATGTTGCAACAGATAATGGAAGACTTTTTCCAAATTCATTGCTTTGTTAATTTTTCTTTGGTCAGGAGGTAAAGAAGATGTTATTTCCTCTTAGAGTATACTGGTTTCTCTGGTAATTACCGTCTCTACCCACCTCTCCCTGCTGTCTTATTTCTCATTTCTCTAAGTTGCCATCACTCTGTCCATCCATGGTGAGTTAGCTCATGCAGAGTCTTATCTCTAGCTACAGACTTTTAAAGCTTCTCATTTAGCTAAGTCGACACCCTTTAGAGCTATGCAGCCTGGTAAAATACACTTTGTAAATTTCTTACACCCATTGTCAGTGTAACGGGTATAGATAGAAACAGCAGAGCTGATGTGTCAATCACTGCTATAGACCTACCACAGCTTGACCAGCATGTGTGATTCTAAAGCGGTCTGTGGCTGTGAAAACCACATTAAGACATTTGTTTGAAAGGGATTTTCTTGTGGGAGAAAATAAAACCTTAAATGGCTTAATCCAGTCTCCATTCAATTCCCTATGATGTTTTCTGTGCTGATTTGTGTTTTTCTGTGCTGCTCCCTTCACTGCAGCCAAGCTGCAACATTTCCTGTTTCCCTCTGCTCGGTTAAAGGGGTTTTGCCACGATGTAATGTTGAAGTGGGGTCTAGCAAAATGGGTATTTAATCACTTTTCTAAATATATGTGATTACAAAAAGGGAAGACTCTGAGAGCTACAGCATTTCTCAATCCCCCTTAGTTACCTGAAAGCTTGCATTAGACACGACCAGAGGAGCTGACAGGCCGCACTTGCGTGAAACACTTCTTATCTGATGACAGGGAAAATGAATGAGCTTCAAGGGGCTGAGGAGAAAGTGCAGTGTATGAGCCTGTGTCTTGCTGTATAGAGAATCAACTGTTGTAAAGTTATTATTTGAGTTAAGTTTTGAGACACTTACTTATTCCTCACTCTCTGCTCACCCCCTCCTTTTTTCCCCTGCAGCCTTCATGACTCAGCATGATTTGTTTATATTCTACTCCCGTGCTGATAAGGAGGTAAGTAACACAAGTCCTGGCAAAACCCCTTGAAGCTACAAACTCCTGAATGCTTTGTTTATCTTCCTCCCTCCCAACCTTAGTCTCATTGCATACCTTTGAAGCCACAAAGGGGTGTGGCTTCAAAGTCTGTCCTTAAAAAAAGCCAAACCCCAATGGTCAAACAATCTTATAGGCTCAACACAGAGCCTTTTTTTTGTGTCAAGACACATGGACTTACGGAGCTTCCTCTCAAACAGCTAATTCAGAACCACAGGAAGCCCACAATAAATGTAATAAAAATATATTACAAAAAGTGCCTAACTTTGAGAGAAATTTCATTTAGAAAATGTTTTTTTCATTAAACAACTCCATTAATTTTACAGATTCACATCGTAATATCAGGTGGGTTTTTGGAAGCTAGTGAAGCTGTAGTTTTGAGTAGCGATTATTAAAAAAATAGGTGAGTTATGTTTAGAAAAGGGAAACTGATGATGGCAGGTTCACTACAACTAATCTTAGTGTTAGAGTAATGGGAAGTTCACATGATGAGTAAAATTCATATGACGTGTTTTCAATGAGTATTTTTTACTAAAGCATACCCTGTTTCCCCGAAAGTAAGACATCCCCGAAAATAAGACATTGTGCATTTTTTTATGCAATTCAGAGTTTGGCTGCTTATGCTGATGTTTGCGATGAAATCACTACAATATATTAATAAATGTGGATTTTTGTTCAACTGTAAATGTGAATTCTTGGTCATGGAAAAATAAGACATCACAAAAATAAGTCTTAGCTCGTCTGTCGGAGCAAAAAGTAATATAAGACACTGTCTTATTTTCGGGGAAAAAGGGTATTCTTTTGACATGAGGATTTAGTGTTGTTTTTTCAGATTTGGTTGGACATGAAGTCTGAAGAGAGTCTTATTCATGTCTATTTGGTTTTGGAAGCGGATCCACTTTGAAAAACACATGCAGTACTAGTACAAATGTTTTGGCGCACATTGCATGAGGTTTATAGCCATCTCATTGACATCAATAGCAGATTTCTACGCATTTTCAACGTGGAATATTACCAAAGAATAAACATTTCAAAGATTTTTTTAATGTGCGTCGGTTCTGAAAACTGCATATTTTCTGTTGAAGTATGGGAATAGTTTTGTTTCAGTTTTAAAAGAGGATTTCAATTTGAAATCCATTTTGTGTGGGCAGAGCCTAATGATGAATAAACAAATTCAATTTATGTGGGCGTTCCAAATAGGGGTTATGGAGGGAAATTTTAAAAAAATGTGAAAAAGATTTTCGGGGCATCAATTACATCTACAGTAAATGTTTGGAGAGTTAGGGACCAGTGTTGCTAGGATATCATATGACCAAGCAGGTATATATTTAAGCCATACTTGCCAACCCTCCTGGGTTGGGCGGGTCATTCCTGCTAATGGGGGCCATGTCCCGCTCCCCCCCACCCCCACTTGGGTTGCTTAACCTCCCGCAGCTGAAGAGGTTATATTTATAAAAGGCATCAAGGTAGCGTCTCATAGGAAGCTACTTGAGAGCAGAGAGCACTAGTGGTAAAGGTGGAGGGGCTTAGACGGAGCCACGAAGCTCCGCCCTCTCTCTCTTTTGAGCAGAGCAAAGTGAGGACCCCGGATGCCAGCAGCAGGACAGGTGAGTGTGTGAAGGGGGTGGCTGAGTGTGTGTGCGGGGGGAGAGGTGTGTTTCAGTGTGAGTGTGAGGGATGTGTGTTTGTGTGCATAGGTGCGAGGGGTGTGTTTGTTTGTGTGCGTGCGTGTGTGTGCGAGGGGTGTGTTTGTTTGTGTGCGTGTGTGCGAGGGTGTGTGTTTTTGTGTGTGTGCGAGGGGTGTGTGTGTCAGTGTGTGTGGGAGAGGCATGTGTGTTTGTGTGCGTGCGTGGGAGGGGTATTTGTGTGCGAGGGTGTTTGTGTGAGTGCGAGGGGTGTGTGTGTCTGTGTGTGGGAGGGGTGTGTTTTTGTGTGTGTGCGAGTGTGTGTGTTTGTTTTCATGAGAAGGGTGTGTGTGCTTGTGTGTGTGCGAAGGGTGTGTGTTTGTGTGCGTGCGAGGGGTGTGGTGTTTGTGTGCGCATGTGCGAGGGCTGTGATGTTTGTGTGCATGTGTGCAAGAGGTGTGTGTGTTTGTGTGCGTGCGAAGGGTGTGGGTGTTTGTGTGCGCTCTGCTCCCTGTCTCCTGCCCCCTGCGGTGTGTCTTTGGTGGCTGCAGGAGGCTGGATACAGATTGCAGGGGGCAGTGGTTGGCTCCTTTTCTCCTGTCCCTTGCTCCTGTCTCCCGCCCCCTGCAGTCCTTCTTTGGCAGCTGCAGGGGGCAGGAGATAGGCCACAGGGGACAGACTCTGGCATACAGGAGGTGGCACCCAGGCATCTCCCAAAGGTGACACCCAGTATTCCTATCATGGAAAGTTGGGAGTCACCTGTGGGCGATGGGTGTCAGCGAGCTTTCCTGGATGATGAGTAGGGTATCCAGCCTATATGTACTTGTCTATTGTTTGTGCATTTTGTGTTTGTTTTTCATATAATTCCAGTGATAGCAGTGGAGGTGTCTGACAGATGCCTCTTCATTACTATCGCTCAGCCTTGGTGTCAGCCAGCGGTGTTTCTTGTTGCCCAAGGCTGACATTAACTCTGTGTCACTATTACCCCAGTACCCGATGTACTGGGAACAGCCGGTAACCGTCAGAAACTGACCCTCTAATGTGATGGTCTGCTTCTGGAGCAGCTGCAGGCTGGTATTTTTAGAATATAAAAATATTACAAGTTCAAATCACCCCTTTTTGCCATTTTACCAATAATTGGTCAGCTGCCTTTGTAAAAGTCCGATATATTAAAATATAACATCATTTATCCTGTACGCTGAACACCATAGAAGGAAAATAAACTCTGGACGCCAAAATTGCAGTTTTTGGTCATTTCACATCCCCTAAAAATTTATATAAAAGTGCTAAAATGTTGCATGTATTCCAAACTGGTACTGGTAAAATGTAGACTTCAGCCCGCAAGAAATGCACCCTCACTTAAGTCCATAAATAGAAGTACAAATAAGTTATTGGTCACAAAAAATGATGCCATGGCAAAAACTGGAAAAATGGAAAATGATTGCATTTTTTTTACGGTACCAAAACATAAGAAAAAACCCTACATGTTTGGTTTTACTGGATTCATATAATCCTGTTGAATACAGATAATACATCAATTACACTGAATATTTAACCCCATTAAAAACAAAAGTCCTGCAAACATGGCGCAAGTGCATTTTTTTCACATTTCGCCAATTAGAGTTTATTTTTATTTTTTACAGTACATCTTGTCTCTCAAATTAAAAGCCCTCTTACGTCTATGTACAGTTGAAACCAGAAGTTTGCATACACTACATAAAAATACACACATGCATGTTTTTCTCACTATCTGAAATCAGAATAATCCTTACCTGTTTTAGGTCAATTAGGATTACAAAAATTATTTATATTAGCCAAATGCCAGAATATTGAGAGAGTGAGAATATTTTAAGTCATTTTTATTACTTTCTGCAGAGTCAAAAGTTTACATACACTAGGATTACTATGCCTTTTAACAATTTGGGACAGCCCATATGATGATGTTATGTATTTGGAAGCTTTATTTATTGGCAACATCTGAATTAATTAGAGACACACCTGTGGATGTATTTTTAATGCACACCAGATACACACTGCTTCTGTGTGTAACATCATGGGGAAATCTAAAGAAATCAGCCAAGATATCAGGAAGAGAATTGTGAACCTGCACAAGTCTGGTTCATCCTTGGGTGCAATTTCCAGATACCTGAAGGTGCCTTGTTCATCTGTACAAACAATTATACGCAAGTACAAACAAAATGGGAATGTCCAGCCATCATACCGTTCAGGAAGGAGATGGGTTCTGTTTCTTATAAATGAACGTGCTTTAATCCAATATGTGCATAACAACCCAAGAACAAAAGCAAAAGACCCTGTGAAGATGCTGGCGGAAGCTGGTAACATTGTGTCATTATCCATAGTGAAACGAGTACTATATCAACATGGGCTGAAAGACCCCTATGCCAGGAAGAAGCCATTACTCCAAAAGAAATATATAAAATCCAGATTAATGTTTACAAATGCACACAGTAAACAGAGACCTACATTTTTGGAGACATGTCCTGTGGTCTAACGAAACTAAAATTGAATTGTTTGGCCATAATGACCATTGTTACGTTTGGAGGAAAAAGGGAGAAGCTTGGAAGCCTAAGAATACGATTCCAACTGTGAAGCACTGAAGTGGTTGCAATATGTTGTGGGGTTGTTTTGCTGCAGGAGGGACTGGTGCATTTCACAAAATAGATGTCATCACGAGGAAAGAACATTATGTGGCAATACTGAAGAAACATTTCAAGACATCAGACCGGCAGTTAAAGCTTGGTTTGAAATGGGTCTTCCAAATCGACAATGACCCGAAGCATTTTGCCAAATTGGTTACAAAATGGCTTAAGGATAACCAAGTCAATGTTTTGGAGGGGCCATCACAAAGCCCTGATCTCAATCCTATAGAAAATATATGGGCAAAGCTCTAAAGGCAGGTGCGAGCAAGATGACCTAGAAACAGGGCTTAGTTACACCAATTCTGTCAGGAGGAATGGGCCAAAAGTCCTACCAACTATTATGAGAAGCTTGTGGAAGGATATCCAAAAATTTGACCCAAGTCATACAGTTTAAAGGCAATGATACCAAATACTAATGAAATGTATGTAAACTTTTGACTTTGCAGAAAGTAATAAAAATGCCTTAAAAATTGTCTCTCATTATTCTGCCATTTGGCAAATATAAATATTTTTGGTAATCCTAATTGACATAAAACAGGTAAGGTTTATTTTGATTTCATGTCAGATAGTGAGAAAATATTTGTGTTTTTTATATAGCGTATGTAAACTTCTGGTTTCAACTGTAGATAAAAAAAATAAAAATGTTATGGCTCTGGTAAGGTGGGGAGGGAAAATTGAACATGGCAAACAAAAAATTGGCTGCAGCAAGAAGGAGTTAATGGAACATCTTAGGTATATTCTTGTGTAGCATTGGTATTAAGGATATTTATAACCCCTTAAATGGGTATTCCCAATTCATTTATCAGCTTTAAACATGTAAGCAAAAGAAAATAAAGATTATTACCATATACATTGCTGTTCTGATTTTGTTCCTCTTTAGAGATAGAGCAGTTCTTATTTCCTGCTGTATAGACAAGCTTCTCTAAGTAACTGACCACCTCTCTCTGTTCTACAGCCCTAGTAAGGATAGTGACATCACTCCCTGCTGTTTCTTATCAGCAGCATAGGTGCTTGTTTATGTTTCTTACTGATAAACCTTGACCCTTTAGATCTCTGTAGCATTGTGTCTTGCTAATAATATCCTTCCATTACTAATATCTCTCTAACACGCTCCTCTAGGAATTATGGAGCTGATATGCCAGTCACTGCTGTAGAACCGCACACAGCCTGAACAGGAAGTAGGAGTCTAAAGCTGATTGTGAAGAATAATCTCAGCAGGATGAGAACACCCCTTTAATGAATAGGCCTGAAAAGGTCTTAAGGACCAGAAACATTTTTCAGTTGTACTGTATTCTGTTTACCGTACCCATTGCAATAGCTTTATTTTTTCATTGATTTATTGATATGACCTTGTTTCTCTCTATGCAGTTTCACATTCACAGCCAGCTTTTCTTTTACTCTGCTCTCCTCAGGCTGTGGGAGGTTCTACAACATTAATTAGCATATTTAGCTTCTCTCCATAACATTACAAAGAGCAGTGCAGGAGAGCTTATCTGTAAGTAAACAAAGCTACACAGACTGTGAGGAGTGAAAGCAAAGGCTTATCAATAGAACAACAGCTAATCTTGTTAGAGATAATCAATTTTTCTCCAGAGCTCAGTCTGTCTATGGGGTGGCTTCATTCATACTCTCTGCTCAAATCAGATAACAGAGTATGGTCTGGTATGCAGGTTACCATAGAAACCAGTGTGCACTTAAGAGCACATAAAAATGCTAGTATTTCTTGAATAAAGTAAAATCTATTTACCAATGTATTTATAAAAAATACTTCATTTAACTGTCCTTTCATGTTGAAAGCAAATCTTTTTAGTGAGAAAACCCCTTAAAGTATTTATGTAATTTGTATATTTTTTATTTTGTTGACATAGAAGAAATCATTTCTTGTGCATTTTGTTTTTCATGCTGTGCCATACTAACCTGTAAAAAATTTCTTTACATTATTATGGTTGTGTGGAAACCTAATATGTGTGGGTTATTTTTTATTTATTATTTTTTTCTGCAAAGCTATGGGCCTCATGTATGAAAACTGTCTAGGTCCAATACTTTCTTTGCTGCACATATCAATCAATCAGAGTTCCCCTTTCATTTTATATAGTGCTCTGAAAAAATGAAAGGGGAGCTCTGATTGTTCGCTATTGGCAACAAAGAAAATCTTAGAACTAGACAGTTTTCATACATGTCCCCAAAAGTATTTATTGAAAGAGAGCAAATAACAAGCAACACACAGTACAGGTATAATGCACTAGACTACATAATGCAAAGCACATTTACAGGGAAGTCATAGAGCAAGATCGATATCATAAGAGTATTGCATCTATCTGAGGATAACATTTTTTATTCTAAATAATCACTCATATTTTTTTAAGACATTTATAATTTTTAAAATTTTTATTTTCAATAAAAGATATATAATTCTGTAACGTTATTTTAGTATACGACTATATGCTAACTCATAAAACTCTATCTTCACAATATATGTCAAATTCTTTTTT